>JADLZL010007132.1:0-97387 GCA_015844335.1 Chrysopogon serrulatus
AGAGCCTCCCAAGTCTCTGAGGATGTCTAGGTTCGAAATGAGCTTGTATCGTATGTGGAGTGAAAACGGGGCGAGAGTCGCCCTCTTGCTCAGTTGCCCAAGTCCTCCCTTTTATAGTCCGAAGGGAAGCTCACAAGGGAGGGCAAGCCCGTGTGGAGATCGAGGAAGCTTGAAGAGTAAGGACTTAATGATTCGGACATGTGTCGTGGACGCTGTAGTCGACATCATCTTTCTCCTCCGTGGGTCCTCTCCTTGGCACCATGGTCCTTTAGGTATACAGGGCTATACCTGAAGGCGCCGGGGCAGTGTTGTTGATGAGGGACGTCGTGGGTCAAAGCTCTGGTCGTAGGAGCGTAGGCTGCAGCAAGACCAGACGGACAGGGTTGATTCCTGATGCACCCGGTCCCTCCTGCAGAAAGTGGCTGGCACGGCCGCCACCAGGGTACGTCGGCCACGGTGTCGGTACGAGCAACGTTTCCTTCCCCGTGCTCCCTGTTCCGTCAGGGCGACCGCCTGTGGGGAGGTACGAAGCCCGGCGCCCCTGGCGGGGATGTGTACACGGGGATGTTACCCGTACTAGCAAGGTACAGGGAAGCCAGGGCCGTATATACCAAGATAGAAGCATGGGGGCAACGCAAGACCCATTTACTTGAGGGTCCCGTTTCCCACTGTTCAGGTGCGGTGGTGACGGTGCGTCCCCGTGCCTGCTACGGAATCGTACAGATTCTATCGTACGCTTCGTACGTACGGTAGTTCTGCGTGATGCATCCTGGCTTTTGTTCACAGGACGGGGTCGATATCCGACCCCTCTCGGCGGGTGGGGGTCGGACGAATCGGAGGTTTACTGGAGGGTCGAGCTCCGGGCGGCGGCCTCGTCCCATGGGCCTGGGAGGCCTTGATCGCGTAGCTAGCCAGTCGTTGCTGGGCCAGGGATGCCCTTCCGCCTTATGCCCTCGTGGGCCGGGTCGCAGGTATGCTGATCCTGGCCTAGCAATTTGTTTTTAAGAGCTGTTTTAACCGGGCCTTTAGGGGACCGTGGTTTTGACCCTCGACAAGTATACTGTCATAGGGAGCCGAAAATTGAAACTCGGGCTAAATGGGGCCTAAGACTACTCTAATTGTTAGTATGAAAAAGGTATACGAATCTTGTTCACTTCAGCTTATCAGACGTTGCAATAGTGTACAACATAGATCACATCTTTGTCTGGATTTTGATTGTTTAGCCCATATAAATAATGCCTAGCGTGAACTTGTAAACTTGGGAGGACTGGTTTTTTCCTATAACTTTAGAGAGAAAAAGTAATCTAATATTAATAATGCCTACGCTTGAAGTGGATTGCTTGTATGTTCAAACTCTTCTACCTTAATATTAATATTAATAATGCACAATCTTTATGCCTTTAAAGAAAACACTTATATACCCTATTGGTTCTCAGGAACTGAAAAAAGTAATCTAATATTGGAATGGGAAGTACTTTCTTGATAAATCTGTTTTTTAAACTGTAGTAGTGGGCGTCCATTCGAGAAAATTAGACCACCAAGAGTTCTCTCTGAACAATTTGCGAGTTCAGGACTTCCGGCACACAGCCCTATAAGTTGCGTGTCCTTCCCTACACCCACAATTATAAAACAACAAACGAACAAAAACGAAAACAGCTTCATGTCAGTAAAAAACCGGAAAACTGTGAGGTCTGAGAGTCTCATGTCAGCGCGGTACTAGCAGCAAACACTGGCCATATCAACTGTTCACACTTTCAAACAAAAGCCAAAAGTCGGCAGCTATTTGAATTCTAGAAACCGGAGAGCTTGGAATCTTTTGCATGCGGTACATGCCGCCAAATTACAGGATTGGAGCATACGGATCCAAGTGTATGAAACGAATAGCGTTATTTTTGTCCGTTCCAGATGCATTTCACTGAACCTGGGCTGGCAAACACACAATTTCAAGAAACAGTTGTTCTTGAGCAGAGCACTACAGTACCTACCTACTCCTACATGAATTTCCGTCGTCCAGTGCGCGCAAACAACAAAGCACCTCAAAAGCGAGCGCAGGTAGGTAGTACGCCCCCCACAGGAACAGGCCACAGCTTTTCCGCAGCCACGCGTGAAAAGGCCACGTCGGCACGTACGCCTAAAAAATACGCGTGGAAATCAGCGTCCACGTCGGCTCCGGACACGCCATGATGGATGCCGACGCCCGCGGGGATGCCTGCTGCAGCCGGCGGGTGCGCATTTCGAGGGCAGCCGCTTCGCGATCCTGCACTGCATGGACGTGGTGGTAGGTGGTATGGTCGGCAGGCTCAGGTGCGCGGCGGCGGCGCGGGGACGGCGGTGGCGGTGGTGGTGGCTCGGGTGGTGCTGTTGAGCTCGAACCAGACCTGCCGGAAGACCTTGACGATGCAGTCGTGGTGCTCGTCGGCGTTGAGCGACAGGTAGCACGCCAGCAGCGTCTCCAGCTCCTCGGGGCGCCCCACCATGCGCTTGCTCGCGATCATCTCCACCATGGACGCCCGGAACGCGCGCTGCGGGTCCCGCGTCCGCCGCACCACCGCGAACCGCTCCAGCTCCGACACCGCCGCCGCGGCGTTGCTAGGCCTAGGCGAGCGCACGCGCACCGCGCCCGCCAGGCGCGCGCCGCCGGCGGGGCCTTCGCCGACGAGAACGACCGCCGCCCGCTGACGACGCGCCGGCGCCGGCGCCGGCGGCTTCGTGTCGTCCGCTTCTCCTCGTCCGTGTCCGAAGGCAGCGGGGGCAGCATCGGCGTCAGCGTCCGCACCGGCGCCGGTTTCGGCGGTGCCGCCTTCGGGGAGAGGGAGACAAGGTGGTGACCGAGCGGTGGGAGGTCGCGGTCGCCGCCGACCGAGTAGTGGCGACGGTGGTACAGCTGCCGCGCGGTCGGCGCCTCGGTCCTGGTGTCATCGTTGCCCACCGAGCGGCGACGCGGGGCGATGCCTGCCACCGTGTCCCCGGTAGTGTCGCCGCGACGAGGGACGATGCCAACAGCAGCTGCGTCTGCCTCGGCGGCGGATGATGACGAAGAGGCCAGGCTGCTCCACGACGCCGACGCGGTGCTGGGGCTCGTGGGCTTGTGGAAGCATGACGGGAATGCGGAGGCGGCCGCCTGAACAGTGTCGCTCTTTGCCGCCGGCGTCGCTTGCCCGGCCTTGGCAGCGGCGGCCACGCCGTTCTTGGCCGTGAGCTTCGCGAGCCATGCCATGGGCGAGAAGGACGAGAAGATCGCCTTGCTCTTCTTCCCCTTGCTCTCTTGCTGGCGTTCTTGCTCCAGTGGTTGCAGGGATTCCCTCTGCTGTTGCTTGCTGCTTCTAAGCCCCCACCTCATGGTTGATCGGAGCTACTTCTGGGTGTCCTGGCGAGCTGGCGTTTCGTGAGCTTGGCTCTTCACCTTGGAGGCTGGAGAGTGGAGAGTGAAGAGTGTGGAGAGTGGTGAGTGAAGAGGAGTGTTTGAGACTTGAGAGGGGCTGGGACTTTTTAAAGTGGGAGGTTTTGGCGGTTCACAGCATGGGGAGTGTGAGTGCTATTGGAAATTTGCAACTTTCCGTAGAACAGAATAAAAGAAATTTTCAATGCAACTTTTGAGTTTGAACTTTTGAAGTGGTGCGAGCTTTCTGCCATGCCACAAGTAGTAGGGGGGCGAAAGTGGCTGTTTCACTTTTCCTCGGCGCTTCTTTCTTTCTCGTGCATGCGTGCCTCAGGGCTATGCCTGATTGATTTCCGTGATTGATGCTACTAGTAGTACTGTAATTTGCAAGCACTCTGTGTAGCAGTACAAGTGAACAGAATGCTGCTACTATCTCACGCTTTTTTTTTCTATAATAATAGGACCATGCAGGTTAAAGAACAAGTGCCGGTCGTACTGCACTGCAGCCTTGCAGGAGTATGCACAGCGCCTGCCGGAACTGTGCGCGTGGATTTTGGGCTAACCATTGCCAAGATCTTGGCCATCTCTGTAGCAGATCAGGAGATTGGGCTGTGCGTGGCACCAGTTTAACTGTTTGTTTAAGCCTATCAGTCCCAGATCCTGTGTGGTGTCGCGTGGAACTACAAGGAAACCCCACCATGTCGAAGATCAACCGAGGCGTCCCAAGGGCAGCAGCTTCGGGAACAGAGAGGATGCCTGCGGCAGGCGTGACGCCGTGACCCGACCTTTGTGTGCGTGCGTGCCTGCGCCTGCGCCTGAGCGAATGGATTTCGCTAGGGCCATACCGCGTCCCCATCTTTGCGTGCACGCTGCCACGCTCCAATTGCACTGGCACGCAATGACACACAAAAAGCACCGAGCAACTCATCGCGGCTGCGGGAAGCTAGCGGCGAAAGTGGCAGACACGCGCGGCAGGCGCGCGGCGCAGAATGGGAAATTCGGACAGCGCCTCGGCCAGGCAGGTCGGTCAGCTGGCTGAGGCTCTAGTCCTGCCTGCTGCCTGCTGCAGCTGCAGCCTCTGCCTTTCCCTCACCAGCAGCGGCTCCAATCCGTGCTTTTCGTCACTGTCCTCTCGTTTATTTCCTCAATCCTCTGGCGGTGCGCAGACAAGAGCAGAGAGAGCACACCGCCTGTCGTCCGGTGGCGGCTTCGTTGTTTGAATCGAACGGCGTCCGGGCGTCCTGCCACCTCGCACCTTTTTTTTTTTCCTTTTCTCTGACGGACGATACGACGGCGGTGCACGGTGAACGCATTCCGTGCACGGTAATAAAGAGGAAAAAATCGATGGTCCTGAGCAGACGAGGCGATGCGCTAGCTGTTGCACGCCAACACCAACTTCCGGGGACGCGAAAGAGTAAAGAGACCGATCTGTTTGCCTGCTTCTAGCGCTCTGGCACAGTGAAACACACCAGTATCAATGTAGTATGCTGTTTCTGTGAATGAAATATTCACAGTATACTCAGCTCTCAATGCTAAAGAGGTTGCATGATTGCTTGTATCTTTCCAATAATGAAAAACAGTTTACGAACCCAAGCGCGCAGCATTCCCTGCTGCCAGTAGATTTCCAGTACGCGTGGTTAAGCTAGACGCGTCTTTGATTGAACCATGGCCAGCGCTTACACTTCCGTGGCACAGTGACAGGCGCAGGTAGGCAGGCAGCTGGTCCATGCATCCCAAAGATAGCTTTTCTCTGCGTTTCGATCACTTCCTACTCCCACCGGTGGAAGATCATTCAATTCTCTGAATTCCTATCTACTTCTGCTGATGCAAGATCCTTCAATTCATCCATTCATTCATTCATTCGTTCAAATTCTTGCGCCAAGGCCGTCGATTTGTATGTTCGCCGCCGGTCTCATCTCCATCCATGTGCTCGGTCGTCTCGGTTCAAAAATCGCGTCCCCCTTTTGCCGTCCTTTCTGTCGCAGCAAGCTGTAGGTTCACTTTTAGCCATGCAGCGTGCCGCAAGGGGCAAAGGCCCGCTCAGCCGAGAATTCGAATCGGAGTAGATTGGGGCACGCATCAGCCGTCCTTCCCGTCCGGTTTTGTCCACGGCACAGTACCATGCATGGTTTGAAATTTTGAATCAGAGGACGCGAAATGAAATGATATGCTCCAGGTTGATAGCTGCAAACGTGTAAACCAACTTGCGGAATGAAAAGCGCCTCTGCAGAATATACAGGTAGGTAGCTCTAGTCTAGTAGTTCTCTAGAGTAGCTGCTGTTTGTGGCCGTCTTTTACTTCATGTCTGTCAATTCTCCCGGCAAATAATTTAACTTTCCTGAATAAAGTTCTGATTTGAAACAGATTTCTGTAAAGAATGAGGATGCAACCTGATTGGGATTCTCAAATTGTGCTTTCGATAATTGATACACAATCCTTCCCAGGTTTAAGGACAAAATTGCAAGGGAAAAAATTACTTTCCCGGAAGAACAGCCCAACGAGGCCCAGTTGTTCTGTTGGCACTGGTTCAACAGTACGGCCCATGAACAGCTGATCCATACAACATGGAGTACTTTACTCCTCCGAGTAGTATATTACGGCTCCAAAAGAAGTATAGTAGTACATTAGCATTTATACTATGGAGTACATGCGTTTTTTTTTTTGGTCAAGTATACCGTGAAAAGAAGTACATGAGCATTTATGATATAGGAGTAGTACTACACCAGTAGTACACCCCGACCCCGTACGTAAAAACAGTTACGTTGGTCCAGAAAAATGAAAACGATGTCTGGACCACCCTCTAGACCAAACCGACAAGACACGAAATAAAAATGAAGACCTGCCTCCCAACGGTGCAGCCGTGCTATCAAAATAATGCAGTCTCACCAAAGTCCTTGACCGGAGACTTCCTTTTATATATAGTATATATACGCGTATATCTTCGAAACGTATACATGGTATTCTGATATGCATGAAAAAAAAAACGATGGACTGATGAGTACGTCAAGATCATATCCGTCGGCGCGTGATCTGGTCTCTACTTCTACATGCGTGCAACCACGCGGTCACTCAAGCCTTCAACACATCTTGGTCGCAGCATGTTGCGGCTCATGGATTGGCACATGATACGCAAGTTGCCAATGCAAGTTGTAGGTTCTACTAGTAGTACGTGAACGATCAGCACGTTTTGACTTGGAAGCAGGGATTGCGGACAAGCATATTCCCACCACAATCCCATCCCTACCTGCCCCCGCCCCCACCCACCCACCCCACCGCCCGCACCACCGCCCCCCGCCCCCTCCTCCTTTCTTTCGCAGTATCGCTGCTGTTGCATGAGCGTATCACTTACGCCGATGGTCCGACGACGTCAAAGCGGGAACTCGAGCACATCACGTTAGCTACGATGTTTATACTGAAAAAAAGAGAGGAGCATGGGTTCTACTCTACCTACGCGAAACTGAACGAACACGATGGTTGATGGTCACGATTGTTTGCAGGGAAAACGTCGCTGTCCAAACAGAGCCGACGAACCGTGCACCGGCGAGCAGAGGCGTCCGAAAAGAAGAGGCCAAAACCATGGCGGCCAGGGAGCAGGACGCACGAGCGCAGAAAGAAACCAAAGAGAAGGCCGCCGCCGTGCGTGGTCCGTGCAAATCATCCAAAACCAACCAACTGGGAAAAAAAAAAATCGCAGAAACAGGGAGCCGTCCCGCGGTTCCTGTCCACAGCGGATACGCCGCGCGTTGGACGGATGCGCGTCGCCGTCTTATCGCGACCCGCGAGTCAAGCCCGCACAACACAAGCGGGCACCCCACGAACAGGATCAGATCGCGTCGCGCACCGGGGACGACGACGACGACGACGGCCTGAATCCTGAATCCTGATACGGTGGCGCCAAAGGCCGAAGGCGAAGCCATCCATGGCGCCTTTTCCCGCTCCACTTTCTGCCGACGGCGATCCTGTCGCGACGCCCCGAGGCCAAGCCGTGATACTACCGCAGCGTCTCCGCTGCTGGCTGAGCTATCCGAGTCGAAAAACGCATCTGCCTGCAGTTTGGTGGCTGCTGCCTGCCTCCGCCTCTCCCCTGGGATGATCCAACGAAGTGCGCGCAAAATTTTCCCCAGCTTGTCGCGTCTCGGGTTCGCGGATACTACCACTGGCACTTCGACTCTTGCAGGTCCAGCCATGGGACGTGACTGTCCAATCTTTTCCGTGCCGTGCCGTATCCCGCGTGATTTTGCCCATTCGGGATTTGTGGCGCCGCCGTGCCGGCATATCCTGCTATCTCGTCTTGCAGGATAACCCGGGCTCTCATCCGTTCCACTTGTGACTGGTCAAGAGCCCCACTCACTCACTCACCAACATGTGGTAGCATATCGATCGGTATTGGTGGGCTGGTGGCGGAGGAAAGCCGGAAAGTATCTTTCGCCGAAATAGAGGAAAAGCGGCTTTTGATTTTTGCCACTACAAAAATTACGCTTACAATCATAGTGATATCACGGTGGCTTTTTTTTTTTTCCCATAATTTATACGGCATGTGGGGCATTTGATTCGATGGCGGAGATGCAGACCAATCGGCGACCCAGAAACCGGAATTTGGTTCCACCGACCCAGGGCCACGTGAATACGTGAAACACCGAAACGTGATGTTCTTGCCCCCTCTTGCAATGCTAGGGGCAAATTCCTGTACACGGTACGTACGGCTGGCTATCTGAAGACCCAAGGGCTCAGGCAGGCGGCACATTTTAAACATGTAGAAGGTACAGTACAGGCCAGCAGGGATATGCAGGATCCGGTTTTCTGACTGTGGCACGCTGTTTTTGCGAGATCCAACCGCAAGTGGACGACGATGTTTATTTTCCTTGGACCTGAAGCACCAAAAGCAAGAAAACAAAGCCAGGAAAAATGAACTCGAGGTCCTCAGGCCCAGAGCTTTTGTTCCTCGGCACCTGCAACCCAGCTAATTTCAAGTACACGTCGCTTCGTTAACATGCGACCGGAATCGGATTAAACATCGCATAGGCCTATAGGGGCTAGGCGCTACGAGGCAACAACAAAAGACCCTGGGCTAGTCGCGTTGGTGGTATGCTGCAGCGCAACGCTCGGACGCAAAGCAAGCAACCGGAAAAGAAAGCGGCAAACGCATGAGTGCTCAACTTAAAGTGTACTAAGTGTGTAACTAAAAGGGTGGGTTATCACCAGCAGCGTCAGATGCATCGACAACAAAGCAGGCACCCAGCCCATTGGATGATTTGGATCCATCTGCCCTCGAGAGGCCACTAACAGTAAACACCACCGCACGAGGGTGCCGCTGAGTGATTAAAGTATATACTCCAGCTGACACGAGGCCACTGATGCTCGTGCATCGATCTTGCTATAGCGACGGATCGAGATCGTACAAGGCAAGTTGGTGTATTTATGTGAGGAATGGTTGTTTTGTTTTGCTGACCGGCTTATGGTATTCTCAGTCCAGGTATCGTGGTCCTTAAGATTTCTTTTTACTGATCCAGGAGGAGAAAATATTTTCTTCCTCAAAAAGAAAATATTTTCTTCCTCATTGAATAAACCAAACTTTCAGGAGTTAGTCTTAAGACAGACTAAACTATATGAAAAAATACTAATATTATGACATAAAATTAGTCTATTTAGACAATATTGTACCCTTTTGCTATCATAGATGTCAGTATTTTTTTTTATGAAATTATTAAAACTTTAAAAAGTCAGAATTAAAACAACTTTAGAAGTTTATTTATCTAGTAACGAAAGAAGTAGATACATAATGGATTCAATATAATTGACTTTGGTATTTATGCAATGTATAACATCAAGAGGCTTGAGATAAACATTGTTTGCTCCTAACTTCTTGTTTGGTAGGATGGATGAAGAGGCATGAGATGAACATTGTTTGCTCCTAACCATAATCTACAATTACCCTCCTTCGTGCCGCCATCAACCTCTACCCAGTTGGCTATATTCACCGACAAATTTGTCTCCCATGGTGAGTCCCCAACACTAAAAACTTTCTTGCTATGTTGAAAACTAATTTTAATATCCAACTTTATAAATCCATGGTAAATAAGGTCAAAAACAGAGATTTCCCGGTGTTGTTCTCCACGATAGAGGCGCTTGTTCCCCACTATAGTATAAGCTAATGCATGGAGGGCTAAGTCTCATGTATGGTGTTGGGCGTTGGTTTGGTTTCAAGTTTGTTAATTTGTATCATTTTTGATTTTTATTTCTACGATATCCTAGGAACTTTTTAAAATTGATCCTCTTTTAGGGTTTAAATGTAAAAATTATGTTTAAACTCTCAGCTGTGTACTAACTTTATATGATAAAGGCTAGGACTTTGTTTCGTTATCTTTAAAAAAAAAAGAGATGAGATAAAACTTGAAATCGGATAAAAATATATATCAGAACGTGCGCCGGTTGATTGCGACCCTCCCGATCAATTATTTGGAGGCACGAGAACTTTTATCTTGTGTTGCTTCGTTAAAAAAAAAAAAAAAAAGAGTGGCCTTCTTTTACTACTTCTGTGGACAGGCAGGCGGCCCTGTGGCCTTTCGGTTTCGGCTACTCGCAATCGTCATCTGTTGGAACAGGATCAGGATCAGCTGCAACGACACCCTGAACGATGACTGTACATGTACATGGCCGTTCAAGCAGCGGTGGGTGGTCGTAGGGGAAGTGTAGAACTACCCTAACGTTCTTTATTGTTTTTTTCGCCTAAAAAGAACAGCTTTGCGAACGGAGACCGGCCGTCGCCGCCGCGCTGGGCCCTGACCTAACAGTCCGATCTGGAATCCACGCACAGAAACAGGATAAGACCGCTTTGAAATGCTCTTCTTTTGCATGCAAAATTGTACTCCTAATAAAGTGAACAACGAGACGTTTTCTTTTGATCCTTCGCCGTTCCGACGCGGAAGGGTGGCTGACTGGACGCCGACGTGGACGCAGCTAGGGCGACCCGTTGGCCGCCGCCGCCGCCGCCGCCCGCCGCTCACAGTCACAGCAGCCTTCACGCGCGTGGATCGGGGCTCGCCGTCGCCGCAGGGCAACGCCGACCCGCCACCAGCCACCGCCACCGCCACCACCACGTGGTTCAACTGTCGCTGGTCAGCCAGCCGTGGCCCCGGCTGCGCTCCTCGGCCTGCCTGGTCAACACAGCACGTACGACGACGGATCGAGTCGCGGACCAGCCGGTTCCGAGTTGGCGTCTGCCAACGACCCAGCTAGCTGCTGGACGACGCGGAGTCCTTGGGAGAAGCCGTCTTTTGTTTTGACAGCATCCGTTCGGAGAAAATAAAATAACGCAAAACTTGGTTTGGACTGCTTCGTTAAGCAAGCGTTGTGTACAGCAAGCAGGTCAATTACTTGGATTACCTCCAGATTGCATCGACGTCTTCTGTTCTATTCAGCGTCGCAAAGTTGGCTCGCCGCACCTGGCTGACAACACTAGGTACGTAAAATCCAGCGATACGCGGGTTGTCTTGGGGCGTGAAAACGACAAAAGCAAGCACTATATATATATATAACGAGATTATCCTCCTCTGAAAAAAACCGATACGATGAAAGTGGCATTTGCATTGTAGTTACAGGCTACGGACGTGAAAAGCCTCTGGATTGCGAATAGGACGGAGCCGGAATGCGAAATCAGATAAAACGTCGCCATGTTATCCAGGAGTACCCACCAATCCGGCAAGTTGGAATCGTATACTGGCCTTATAAAATCTTTTGAGTATATCTAGAGATTATCAGAGATTCTGATTTCTGAAGAGAGGACGGATTTGGCAATTCCTGTTTTTTCTGAGCGAGAAAGGTACTGTAAACAAATACTGTAGCGCGCAACGCGGGGACAGGGAGTTGGATAGAGCAGAGGACGTGGTGAAGAGTCACTCCCCACTCGTCACAGCTGACGTCACACGGGCAAAGCGACGTGGCAGTTCCTGTACGCGACACGTTTTTCTGCCCCCCACCTCTGCCATTGCCGTGGAAAAGCCGAGGGCGGAGAACATCCAAATCGACCCCCAGGAACAGATAAAATTGCCAACAGTTGTTTAAAGCGGCCCCCATTGCCCTTTGAACCACCAGCGGCCCCTGGCTTGGACGGACGACGATCACAGCCGTTCATCATGCCGGCGCAGCCCCGAACTGCTCGTATCTGCACCGTCCAGCGAGCGGGCCCTACAGGGGAAGGTGGGGCGCGTAACGCCAGCTGGCGAGCGCAACCTTATCCTCTTTTCCCGAGGCGACGCGTCGGTAGGCGCGGTCCAGGGAGGTTAACACACCGACAGACGAATGGGTCCACACGTCAGTGATGAGTGGTCCAGGAGAGGCCCCGCGCGCCGAGCCCAACACGCCCGTGGAATATACGGGCGCGTCCTTGCCTTGCCTTCCCCTCCCCGACCTCTCGCCTCCCTCCGGTCGTGTTTCCCATTCCGAATTCGAGAGCCCACCACCTCCCTCCCCCTCCTCTCTCTCTCGCCGCCGCCCTCAGATCAGATCAAAGCGGAAGGAACACCAACTCCTTCCTCCTCCTCCTCCTTCTCCTCTTAGGGTTTGGTGAAACCTTCGGTCCCGCTGATCCCAAGGACTTAGGGTGATTTGTTCACCTCTCGCGGCGAAGCTTTCTCGTTGCTCTGCTCGGTGTTTCAGCCATGATGTCGCGGTCGTATACCAACCTGCTCGACCTCGCGGAGGGCAACTTCGCGGCGCTGGGCCCGGCCGGTGGCGGCGGGCGGCGGAGGCAGGGATCGTTCGGGCTGAAGCGGATGTCGCGGGTGATGACGGTGCCGGGGACGCTGTCGGAGCTCGACGGCGAGGACGACTCGGAGCGGGCGGCGACCAACAGCGTTGCCTCCGACGTGCCGTCGTCGGTGGCGGCGGACCGCCTCATAGTGGTCTCCAATCAGTTGCCCATCGTCGCGCGTCGAAGGCCCGACGGCCGAGGATGGTCCTTCTCCTGGGACGACGACTCGCTTCTGCTCCAGCTCCGCGACGGCATTCCCGACGATATGGAAGTGCTCTACGTCGGTTCCCTCTGCGCCGATGTCCCCGTAGCGGAGCAGGACGAGGTGTCGCAGGCGTTGCTCGACCGATTCCGCTGCGCACCGGTGTTCCTCCCTGACTACGTCAACGACCGCTTCTACCACGGCTTCTGCAAGCGCCAACTCTGGCCTCTGTTCCACTACATGCTCCCCTTCTCATCATCCGCGTCCGCTGCTACCACCTCTTCCTCCGCCGCCACTCCGTCACCAGGCAACGGTCGCTTCGACCGCAGCGCTTGGGAGGCGTACGTGCTCGCCAATAAGTTTTTCTTCGAGAAGGTCGTGGAGATAATCAACCCGGAGGATGACTACGTTTGGGTTCACGACTACCATCTCATGGCGTTGCCTACCTTCCTCCGCCGCCGCTTCAACCGCCTCCGCATCGGATTCTTCCTCCACAGCCCCTTCCCCTCGTCCGAGATCTACCGCACCCTCCCTGTTCGCGAGGAGATATTGAAGGCGCTGCTCAATTGTGACCTCATTGGGTTCCACACTTTTGATTACGCCAGGCACTTCCTCTCCTGCTGCAGTAGGATGCTGGGAATTGAATACCAGTCAAAGCGTGGGTACATTGGATTGGATTACTTTGGCCGCACTGTTGGGATCAAAATCATGCCAGTGGGAGTTCATATGGGTCAATTGGAGTCAGGTCTGCGCCTGCCTGATAGGGAATGGAGACTTTCTGAGCTCCAACAGCAGTTTCAGGGGAAAACTGTATTGCTTGGTGTGGATGATATGGATATCTTTAAGGGGATAAATTTGAAGCTTCTTGCCTTTGAGAACATGTTGAGGACACATCCCAAGTGGCAGGGGCGAGCAGTGTTAGTGCAGATTGCTAACCCAGCCCGTGGAAGGGGTAAGGATCTGGAAGCCATCCAGGCTGAGATTGAGGAGAGCTGCCATAGGATCAATGGGGATTTTGGCCAATCAGGGTATAGCCCTGTTATCTTCATCGATCGTGATGTGTCAAGCGTTGAGAAGATTGCCTATTATACCATAGCGGAATGTGTGGTCGTGACTGCTGTCAGGGATGGGATGAACTTGACACCATATGAATACATTGTCTGTAGGCAGGGTGCACCAGGATCTGAGTCCATATCGGAGGTGAGTGGGCCAAAGAAGAGCATGCTGGTTGTGTCAGAGTTTATTGGCTGCTCACCGTCACTGAGTGGTGCTATTAGGGTTAACCCATGGAATATAGAGGCAACCGCAGAGGCGATGAATGAGGCAATTTCAATGCCAGAACAGGAAAAACAGTTGAGGCATGAGAAACATTACCGATATGTCAGCAGCCATGATGTTGCCTTTTGGTCAAGAAGCTTCATCCAAGACTTGGAAAGGGCTTGTAAGGACCACTTTAAGAGGACGTGTTGGGGCATAGGGTTGGGTTTTGGTTTCAGGGTGGTGGCCTTGGATTCTCATTTCACAAAGCTTAATATGGATTCAATTGTTAATGCTTATGAGATTTCAGAGAGCAGGGCTATATTGCTTGATTATGATGGAACTCTGGTTCCTCAAACTTCCATCAACAAGGAACCTAGTCCAGAGGTTTTGAGCATCATCAATACCCTTTGCTCAGATAGTAGAAACACTGTTTTTCTTGTCAGTGGTCGAGACAAAGATACGTTGGGAAAGTGGTTCTCCTCATGCCCAAAATTGGGGATTGCCGCAGAACATGGTTACTTCTTGAGGTATGATTTTCCATTTCTGCACTGCTGATACATTTTTGTGAAGTAGTGGCAGCTGGATATTTTTTTTCCTATAATTAGCTGGAACAGTACAGGTGTATTTTTTTTTCATAGTTATTACTAAACTTTTAACTTACTGTATACTGTTTTAAGTGGCTTGGTTAGTTTTGCAACATGTCAAATTGCATTGATTGATTACATTCTCTGTGAAACTTGGAAGAGGTATAACGCATCAAAAAAAAAACCCTTAATAGTGTTTTATTGAATTGACGGATTATGAAGGGATTATTGCTACCTTTCATGGTTGATTGTTTTAAGTATATGAATTAACACTTCAGTATTGTATGGAGCCTGTTAAGTTGGATTTTAATGTTTCCCCTTTTCAGATTGTATGGAGCATTAACATCACTTAACCTAGAGATTGTATAAGAACATGAACGTAATAGATCAAACATAGGCTATCTTTTTTGCTAGTTAGTTAATGGCAGTAATTGGTTTAATAGGTTGCTACTGAATTTTCTTAGCCAGAAAGTATCTGTGAAATAAGATTTCAAAATTTTGGTAGGTGGTCTGGAGAAGAAGAGTGGCAAACATGCACTCAGGCCTTGGATTTCGGATGGATGCAAATGGCGAAGCCAGTGATGAATTTATATACAGAAGCAACTGATGGATCCTACATTGAGACCAAGGAAAGTGCCTTGGTGTGGCACCATCAGGATGCTGATCCAGGCTTCGGATCCTCACAGGCAAAGGAGATGCTTGATCACCTGGAAAGTGTACTAGCAAATGAACCAGTCTCTGTCAAGAGTGGCCAGTTCATTGTTGAAGT
Organism: Chrysopogon serrulatus; assembly: GCA_015844335.1. NCBI lineage: Eukaryota > Viridiplantae > Streptophyta > Magnoliopsida > Poales > Poaceae > Chrysopogon > Chrysopogon serrulatus. The sequence continues at coordinate 14,944 of JADLZL010007132.1, forward strand.
CAAACCACAGGTTCGTTCATCTTTTAGCCTTTCGAATACTTTCTTGAAGATCTGTGGTTTTCAACTTATAAGTTCATTGTTTACGCCTTAAAGAAACATTTCATATTATATTTTCACAAGTCTAAAAGGTAGAGTTGAATTGTAGACCACTGAGTTCAGCTAGCACCTTTTGTTTTCTCACTCTTAATATGATAATTTGCTTCAAAAGTTTGAAAGGACCCAGTATGGTTCTTTTTCTTGTTGCAAATATGTTGGCTTCATTTTTGTTCAGTACTAAGCTAGTAGCTGCACTCAGTTATGGAAGATCTCATTTGGGCCTGTTTTGATTTTTATCTGGTTGTGGTGAAACAGGTGATGCTTTTCTGCAGGTTTTAGAATTTTGGCTTTAGTAGCCTACTAGCCTTGTAGAAAAGCACTATTTTGTTTGCCTTTTTGCGTACTCCCCCTGTTTTTTATTAAGTGGCACGTTTGGCTCGGGTGCACAGACCAAGGAGGTGATTATGGCTGAACTATCCTGTCGTTTTTTACTTCATCTAATTAATGTTGTGTCAGACTTGATGCCTTTGTCCTTCTACCTTCCTCCTGCCATGCAAATCACTGTCCTTCTTGTACAACTACAAGTTCTTCACTTGCATGCTAATTCAATTTTGCGGAAGAATCGAGGCGCATTGTTCTGCATGGCTCTCTCATGGAGACGCTCAGACCAAAATACGCATTTCTGACGTTTTTCAAAAAACAAATACGAAACTTAATAAAAAAATGGAGGGAGTACTGGGCTGTAGTTACTTTACCATCTTTCTTACCTTCTGCAAAAATTTTCCTGCAATTGGTTAGTGCTGGTGGTGAAGTTGATTGATATGGTTTTTACCTTGCATGGTTGGCCTTCACTTACTTTCTTGCATTTATTTATGTAAATTAAAATTCCTTTGTTCTGTGCTAATCTGCAGGGAGTAAGTAAGGGCATAGTTGCCGAGAGGATACTTGCATCAGTGAAGGAGAGGGGAAACCAGGCTGATTTCGTATTGTGCATCGGTGATGATAGGTCCGATGAGGATATGTTTGAAAATATTGCTGATGTCATTAAGAGGAATATAGTTTCTCCAAGAACATTACTGTTTGCATGCACTGTGGGACAAAAACCCAGCAAAGCCAAATTCTACCTGGACGATACATTCGAAGTGCTTACTATGCTGAGCGCACTTGCAGATGCCACAGGACCTGAACTGGAGACTCATTCGGCTGACGAATTGGCCGCATCTATCTCATTGCTTGATATTGGTGACGAACAATCAGAATCCAATGATAGACCAATTGGAGGGTCTTAGCCAGTTTTCTCTTGCATTTTCAGAATATGATGATTGTTTCAATAGTCAATTCTTCACAATTTTCTGATGGATATGAAGTTCGACGACTAACAACTGGTTCTACGAATGCTCCAGAGGGAAGCTTCTCAATCTGCTGTACTCCAAGTTTCTCCAGTTGGGCAAGATAGTACAGTCTGTTGCTGCAAGGCGTAGATCCATATGTTCATAGCTGACTCGCCGACTTTCTTGGCACGTTCTTTCACCTTCGCATTCCTGGTTGAAGTAAAATGAAAGCCTCACATGAAGGCAAGGGAAACGTGTGGCTGAAGTAATTTGGGGGAGGTATAGGAGTGGCAAATGTGAAAGGGGCCCGTGCGCAGCTTGTGATACAATCCCTTGTTAACACGACGTTACAAAGTGACTATCAGTAGTAGCAATCTCAAGGGTGAGGTTTGAATTGATTAATTGATTCAAAGCCGGATCTTGGGTCCTTCTCTCTGATGGTTTTGCTCCTACGTTTTGTCCTCGTGTGCGTGTTTTTTTAATATTTTTCCGGGTTACGTTGAGAAATGCCTTTTAGGTGAAAGATAGCATATTTTTAGGCCTACTTGCCTGTCAATTTTGATTACCATTCCCAATCAGCTCTGGATGCTTGGCGATTGTGTTGGCATTGTGGGGCAGCTTTGCTTGTAGTAGTAGCAAGCAAAGGTTTTCTGTGGACTGGTAGCGTACCCTTCCATTTCCTCGGGCAACACGGACAAACCATATCTATACATACATACTAAAGTTGTGCATGTGCAGCCTTCCGACCCCTCTCTCATTTTCCTGTTCTGAGCACAGTACACGCCGCTCCCCTCTCTCGTCTTACTGTTCCAAGCACAGTATACGCCGCGCAACAGCACCATCCAACAACATCCAACCACATTGGCCCATTCCAGAAACATCTGCTAAGAACAAAAAAAAAAGAAAGGAAAGCAGGAAGAAAAGAGAAAAGGAAAACGCACGCACGCAGCCTGCCCACTGCCGGCTCCTATCGCCGCGTCCGTGCGCCTCCGCACCGCCGCCGTTGCCTCCGCGCCCACATCCCCACGGCCTCCATCGCCGCGGCTCCATCCCCACCCTCCGCTCCTCCGGCCCCCCCCCCCACGGCCGCGAGCTCCGGCGCGTCCAACCAGCGCGCTGCAGCGGGACGCGCGCGCTGCCGCCGCCACTGCCGCCGCCAGACGCACCGCCTCCGTTGCCTCCGCGCCCACATCCCCACGGCCTCCATCGCCGCGGCTCCATCCCCTTCCTCTGCTCCTCCGGCCCCAACCCCCCCGTCCGCGGGCGGGCTCGGCGCGTCCAACCCGCGAGCCGCCGCGCCGCCGCCGCCGCCGCCACAGCTCTCAGTGGTCCCGACCACGGCCTTAGTAGCGCTGCCATCCCTCAATGGAGGTGACCATCTCAAACCCTGCCTCATGGTGCATTTTCTTCACAAAGCTTGATTTTCACGTTCACACCACTGTTAGTCAGATCACTGAATCGTAGTTTTTTTCTCCTTTCTTTATTGAACAGGTGAACCCAATGCTAAATTTCCCTCCGCCAGTAGCATTAGTTTAGATTTCCAGTTTGGCAATTCTCTACAATTCCCAATTATTGGCCGTGTTTATTTTTTTCCCATATATATTTACATGATGTGGATTCTGAATTGCACGGGATATAGTTTATGCTATCATGGATCTTGCTGTATAGGTTCCTAGCAAAGTGACGCGTCTCGGATCTGTATTATATACAGTAATATATATGTAAAAAAAAAAAAAAAAACTGAAAAGTAAGTAAAACACCAGGGAATTCAACTGCCATGACCCTATTAGGGCGTTGCCGATTTACTGGACCTTTGTCCAGCATGAATGTGCAGCTGGAGAGAACAGACATAAATCATGGTGTAGAGTAGACAGAAAACATGGACCGGCGTTGGTACAGCCGATATATGCATATACAGGCACTCCTGATGAGTATTTTGCACAGTACCATGCGTGGTGGTACCTTTAAAGCCATGGACCGGCCCAGGTATTTTATATACAGGTAGTCCTGGATTGCATTTTGCACAGCACCATGCGTGGTAACACCTTAAAAATGCATCTGCGAACTCGGGAAATACAAATCTGCATCTCAGCACGCTAACCACCTACCATGCACAAATGGCACGCTGGCTGGCCCTTGTTAGTAGCTGCAAACACATCGTCTGGGGTTTCAGGTCTTGCAGAACAGTTAGCTTGGAGGCATCGCCCCCAACGACCAAACCGTGCAGCAGCCGTATGCCATGTGGACTGAACACATACTGTATACACGGAAACTAGAAATTGTAGCCGGCGCATCGTAAATACAGTACACACCGTGCTCTCTTAAGTAAGAGTACAGCGGACGCGGGAGCAGTGGCGTGCGTGATGCGTCCGCGTCAGAAAGTTGATTTGGTCAGAGGAGAAGCTGTCAGCAAGTCGATGCGATCAGGGGGAGATGCTGCCAGTGGGCCGCCGAAAGGGCAATCAGAAGGCAGAGGAAGCATTCCCTCCCAACGCATCCTACCACGTTGTTAGGTCAGGTATGGAAAAGGGCGACGAAATCATCATATTGTAAACATTTGAAAGAAGCAGACCCGTATGATTACGAACCGGGCAAACCTTTGGGAAAACGGGATATAGGCCTCCCAGGCCGGCATGACGAATAAAAGGTCTATCATTCCACAAAGCTGAAAACAACCTAAAAGATTTAACATTCCGGCACTACTTGTATCGGAATAGGAAATTCAAACTCCCCACCAACAGAAAAGAATAGGAAATTCAAACATCCTCCAACAAAAGAGAATGCAATTCTCGTTTTCATCCAGGAGACAATCTATTTAAATTTTTAACAAAATACATAATAAGTACAATGGTTTAATTATAAAATATATTTTCCATAATAAATTTACTTGGAGACAAATATTGATACCATTTCCAATAAATTTCTTCAGACTTGGAGGAAACTTGACTGGGAGTATAGTTCAACAGGGCAAACAGTATAAAACGAATAAATAAGACATGAAAAAAGAAAGGTGGTAAATCTTTGAAAATTCCAACAGAAAATGTGTGGCTACATAAACAGATGATGTTTCAAAAGTGCAATTAGCTCTTTATTGTCTACATAGATACTACTACTATTCAACAACAAAGTGAATATTATCATATATAACCACGTCGACAAACCTGAGAGAAACCATAGAAGCTGTGGACAACAGTACCAGGAAGTGTCTACTGACCAAGTATGCAGCACTCCTAGCAAAAGTATATCAACTAGTCTCTGCACCATTCTAAACACGGCCAAAGTACAAGGGGGAAAAGTATGACTACAAAGTTGATGTTAGTCAACATATCAGGTGGCGAAGATATGATACACTACAAAGTACATGTTAGAGGCACCAACGTCCTATGTGTTTCTGTACTACCTAATTTTCAGCTACAAGAAATACAAACAGTCAGGTTTTCTCCACCGAGGTGAGATGCCCCAGCTTTTCTGTCATCTGTTCAACATTCTTCTTTCCCCACCAAAATTTTTCCCGATCTCCTATTCTCGTCGGATCCCCTTTATCGTCTCCATCTCGCCTTTCTGATTGGGCCTCCTGATGCGCATCAGAACCAGGCTGCTCAGTGAGGAACTGCTGCCAAAAGCCATCGTTTACCCCAGATGCTACATGAGGAGGCTCCTCGGCAGGTTGATCCCTTGACAGACCAGTTTCTGTAACAGCAGGCTCCATATTAACATCAATCTCAGACACCTTAGTTCGTGGATCTGTACAGGACTGTATTTGAGGGAGGGGAGGACTTTCGGCACAGCTAGTTGACCCTGTTAAATCACGCGAAGAGAGTGAATCTCCTGCACCAGCTGAAGATGTATGCATCCTTGACACAGGTGATGGTACATGGGGATCACTTTCTCCAGATGAATGGAGCTCTGTGATAACAACAGCAGATGAAGGGCCAGGGAGACCATCATCATATGAAATATTAAATGCTTCACTCGCTTCCCGAAGGAAATTCTCCAATGAGTTCAAGGAAGATTCCATTTTGTCAAATGATTCCCTGCAAGCCGGTGGGTTTGTTAAGCCCCCATGCACAATCTGGTTCCCCTCAGTATTTGCATCTTGGTGGAGAGAAATAGGTATTGGTAGTCTCCTTTTCTTTCCGTGATCAGGTTGCTGCACAAAGCTAGATAAAAATCCTGGTGCTTGCACAATATCCCTGACATATGCCATCAGATTCTTCTGCCGATCCTCCAAAAAGATCAACTTATCTTCTAGCTCCTGCATTCGTTTCTCTGTAACAAGTTTCTTTTGTGCATTCTTTTCAAGCTCTGAGGTCAGAGCTGCATTGTCATTCTTAAGTCTTTCGATTTCCTCCTCGTAATCCCTCCTTTCACTATCTCCTAATGGTCCAGAACCCTGAGTGTGCGACGAATGGCTGAATATAGGCTTGCGCCTGTGTATATTTTTCAGTCGGTGTCGTTGTCCCCTAATGAAATCCTCATTCGCAAACTCCCATTGTTCAGGATCAATTTTCCTAAAGCCCTACATACAGAAGAAGCAGGAAACTATTACCATAACATCACAGAAATATGAGTCGTCAGGGCTCGTAGGTCAAAAGAAACCATGCGCTGTCAGCAAAAGGAACAGAAGTAGAGCACCTAACTCATTCCAAATCATTTTGGTGTCTATTTGATTTGATTTGGGTGTGGAAAAAGATGCCACTTCAACAGCATTTACCATTAAAAGAGCATCATTTGTCAAAAGGTCTTCTAATTCTGTTGGATTTAGAAAAAGGAAAAACATCTCACCATGGTAATTGGGCACATATACTAGATATATAGGGCAAAAGTGGACACATGGAATTAAACCCTATCGCCAAGTAGCCAATCCGCTATGCTATAACAAGAAAACAGTTCATTCAGCCTAAGACGACACCACTAAACTATTGTTCTACTATAAGGCTAACAGGGTTCGCCCCCTCCCAACCCCCAACCCAAACTGTAGAGTTTACGCAAAGGCGCAACAGCTACAGCTAACAGTTGCACGCCGCCACGCACCCCGATCGACGAAAACCGCAGGTGCACAGAGAGGAAGAGAGACGGGGCGAAGGAAATGAAGGATGGTGCTGTGCTGGCTTACGTAGGTGTTTAGCTGGCGCACGAAGCTGGAGAAGTTGTTGTGCTTGAAGTACTTGGGGAGCAGATCCCTGCAGAACTCGGCCTGGTTGGCGACGACGAAGCTGGTCCCCGGCGGCGTCCACGCCACGACGGCGTCCGTGGCCGGGTCGTCCACCATCTCGTACGTCTTGCTCAGGAAGGGCGGCAGCGAGGACGCGCCCCCGCCGCCCGCCTCCATCCCCTCCAGACCACCGCCTCCTCCTCCTCCTCTCCTCAGGCTGCGGCGGGGGCGGCGGCGGCGGCGGGGCGGCGCATGCCAGGTGTGAATTGTGATCCGAGGCGGCGGTGGCCGGCTCAGGTAGGCCTGCTTGCTTGGGCTTGGTTGGTTGGTGGCCGGGAGCAAGGGAAATTTTCCTGGCGCTCGGAATCGGATTGGTGGAAATTTCCAGAAGGCAGATTGCTGCTGCTGCGTGGGCCTGTCGACCTCGAGCGCTGGCGGTTTCTGGTTGGGTTGGGGTGATTGGGGGTCGGGGTTGGGTTAGGTAAGCAGTGACGCGTTCAGGCGCCGCGGCTTGTGGAGCCGATGGGAATATGGGATTGGGATTGGGAGGGGGAGCCGTGCGAGTGCGAGCTCGGGGTGAGTGGTTGGAAGATACCTCTCCCGGTTCTCCCCTTGACTTCGCCGGCGGGTTGACTTCCTAGAGATTTTCAATGGCGCCGGCCGCATCGCTCTGCGACCGCGTGATCCGCTACCGTCAGATTTATTTTTTAAGATTTACAGTACACGGTACAAACGCTTATGACATGATTCTTTTTTTTAAAAAAAAATATAACGTAGACGCTCACAACACACGTACTCTCACTCCTATGAATACACGTACATAATCTTACTTCTATGAGCATATTCGAGGACTGTGTCGGTAGAACTTGAGATTCACGAAGTCACACCTCACTGTCGACAGAAACATCGCCTACTATTGAATGCATAGCGCCCTAAAATTCTGAAATAAATCTAGAAAAATACAAACATCTGGGCCAAGTCGAAGACTTGAATCTGAGTGGACAAGTTCTACTACAAAAAACATAACCAACTGATCTATAATCAGTTCGCCGCTACCGTCAGATTCCTGGGTCCGGATAGATTTATAAGGGCAGGTACTCCCTCCGTCCCTATTTATATGTCATCGTGGGATGCGTGCCATAAGTTTGACTTGATTTATAGAAAATACGTATAATATTTATATCTCCAAATAATTTTGTTAAAAAACTAGATCCAAAGATCTTTCTGATGATACTAATTACGATACTAATCGATGATATTTATTATTTATTAAAATTGCCGGCATTTGCTTCTCGGGAAGCGAAGCGACAAATATTTAGGGACGGAGGGAGTATATTGGTATGATCTCATAGATAACCTTATGCAATGCCACATAATTATGAGACGACTTAAGAGGCAACACGTGCAATAGGCTCTTGTTTAGATTGTGAATGTTAAAAAAATTAGAACAGTAATATTTCATTTGTATTTGACAATTATTATCCAATCGTGGACTAACTAGACTCAAAAGATTTGTCTCGTGATTTACAACCAAATTGTACAATTAGTTATTTTTTACTTACATTTAATGCTCCATGCAAGTGGCTAAAAATTGATGTGATGGAGAGAGAGTGTGTGAAAAAACTTGGAACTTTAAGAGAATCTAAACAAGGGCTTGTAGGCTTCGTAATTTGTGCATACAACACGGAAAAAATGTTTGTGAGTTGCATGGCAAGTATTTGTCTCGTAGTTGTAAATTTCAGTTCATGAGTTGGTTGTTTCACGAAACAACGACCCTACATAGCACTACATGAGATAGAGTATAAAACAGTTTACATGTAGCAATGTATTTGTCCTAAGGTGTAGACACGTTTGAAACACCGAACGGCGGCGGCGGGAGTCACAGGCCGCGAGACTTGCATATCGCCGGAGGTCGGAGGGAGTGGGGATCTATTGTTTACTAGTAAGTTTTTTTTTCCTATTAGATTGAGTCTTTAGGTTAGACTTTCTCCATGCTAAGTTTCTTGGTATTGGAGATTTATCTCTTCCTCCTGCTCTTATCCGGCAACGGCGAGGGTATAGGGGGAAATCGTTTTCTCCATGGCGGATATGTTGAAGATGAAGGCGGCATCTACGGCATCAGCATCTTCATCGACATGACGACATGTAGACTTGTGATTCCAAACGGCGGCATCAAGGCGGAGATGATGCCGCCGCCATGGAATAATTTTCTCCGGTCCCTTCTTCGTTTTGTTGTGATTGGATCTGACCACGATGAAGGACTAGAGAGAATAATTTTCATATCAGTCTTCCTCGTTCTTCGGTGGCAGAAAGAAGAAAAAGGAAGACACAAGGAAGAAGAAGAAGTTTCTCAACTCCGCTTTCAGGAATGTTGGCTGTCCGTTGGGCATCTACTATCTGGCCGAAAACAATTGTTGCCGAGTATTTGCCGGCGCAGTCATCCATACAAAGCGTCAAACAGGTTTGGTTTTGAGATCTGGAGCTATTCACAGCGTGGGTACAATTTAGATGAATTTCTGGATATTTGTGTAATCCAGAGAAATTATAATGTATTGATGTACCCAGCTATTATCTAATATAATTCTTCTTTCGTCGCAAAAAAAAGGTGTAGACACGTTTTTTTTGGATGGGTAAGTTTGTAGGGCGTAAGTTTGTTACTAATGCATATTTACTGTATTTAAGCCGTATGATGGAAATCAAAGCGTTTTGCTTGCACAACGAATAAAAACTTTTTTTATGCATCTATTCATTAAATTCTTTTGCATGCACCAATCGTTTTCATGCATGTGTGAGGGGACTTGCTCCGATATTCAATCACGCATGCAGATTTGGAAACTCAATGCTAGAATTATTTTCGTCTTGGTATATGGAGAATGGACCATTACGCCTTACAAACCTGCCCGAAGAGAGTATCTATTTAATTGCATATAAATTAATTTCTATAGTTATTTAAAATTATTTTTTAAAAATTTCAACCGAATTTATAGAATACTTATAACATCAAATTTATATCGTTAGATACATTTTAAAATATATTTTCATAATCTGTTCAACCATGGGTGTCATAAATGTTGTTATTCTTTGCTATTAAGTTAGTTTGACTTTGATTCCAAAGTCGATGTTTAGGATCCACCGAAAAAGATAAACAAATGTATAAGTCCTACTATATAAAAGGCCATAGGAGGAAGCAACTGCACCCCCATATATCATACAAATATAACCCTCAGCCATTCTTATGCGGTGCCCTAGGCGACCAAATCAATATTCATAAGGCAATTTTTCTATCTTAATCGACGTGTTCGGCTAGTTACATAAGCCAGCTGATAAGACAAGCCTACCGATTTATTGTGAGAGAAAAATACTGTATGAACGGTTAATAAACCCAGCTTATAAGACAAGAGAACAGGATGAATATAAACACGATTGCGTCTTACCTTGACATATTGCATTGCATAACAGCACAGAACGCTACCTGTATGTGTGGTATTTTGTTTGATGTTCCAATGTTTATTCCCACGCATTTCCAGCATTGTTACATTCCCGAGACTTGTTCCCCAAGATACAGGTCACATGAGGGGAAGCACATTGACTATTCTACAAACACAGAAGAAAATACCACACCCTGCCACCCAAAAAAAATGGTTATGGAAACAGTCGATCAATTTCCATATGTCCAGATGGCACCTTCCGAATTAAAGTTGCAGGCCAAACAATGAAACAATCTACCACCTCATAATCTCATATCGTACAAAATTACAAACTTCAACAGAAAATAGAGATTTTAGGTTGATTTAAACCGTACCATATTACATGACTACTCATTGACAGAAATATGACTGAATTTCATGCTTTGGTAATAAACATCCAAATACAAAGAGGAATTATACTCCCCCCTGGTCAGATGCATGATATGAGGATGGCATTCCAAACAAAGGCCAAAACCATCTGGGGAGGAATTCGTCACTGCATCCTTTAGAATCGATGGGATTCTCTAGCCAGTTTTTTGTATTCTTTTATCCCTGATCGGGAGTGGGACAGGTTTTTGAGCCTCGTGCGGATGTTCTGCCCCTTTATAAACCTTGAGGTGGGTAAATAATCTTCTTCCCAGCTGCAAATTGTCCAAAAGGATGAACAGAATAAATATAACAAGTATATAGCATATGATTAGACTAAGTTAAATTAAATTTGTCATCAGCATGAACAATAGAATGGCTAGGGGGGGATGCTTCAGATAACAAGATATTTAACTGCCAGATAATTAACTAATTCAATCTGGACCTCAATATGGTACACACCTTTACGAACTTACACACAAAAAAAAAAAAAAAAAAAAAAAAACTTGACCAGATAATTAACTAATTAAATCTGGACTTGTTAATTTTGTTTTAATACCAGCATTCCCTTGAATTTAGTCCTGTGATTTATTCTGAAAGGGTGAAAGTCATGCTTTCACTGGGAGGCACATGCTAATGCATGAGCAACACTCTGACCTCAATATACTTCACCATTAACCATAGTAGTTCTGTCTCAAAAATATTTCCACAGCTACTGACTAATACCAAGTTGTATTTTTTGAGGCCTTAAAATAAAGGTCACCCAGAAATTCGGTTGTCATTTTCATATTTGGCATACATTATACCATGTGCACTAAAATGATAAAGAGAACATGTAGACCTGAGGCAAACAACTAGTACAAGATGGCTTTCTTACCCTGCCCTTGGGGAGCATGCCACGAACCGCATGTTCGACAATTCTCTCTGGAATTCTTTTCTGAAGTTGGTCAAAAGTTTCTTCTTTCATCCCTCCAGGCCGTCCAGAGTGCCTCCTATAGAGCTTTTGCGTCCGCTTTTTACCAGAAACAGCAACCTTCTCTGCATTGACCTATGTGAACACAAAAAGATTGTTAATGACTTATAGTAGCACAATAATGCATATAATCAATAGGGTAATGACTAATGAGCCTTCAGAGATACACCAATCACAAAAGGTAACACAACCGCAGTTTCAAGATTATCTGAGGAAGCTTATTCACCTCAGTACCAAATAACCTGATGGAACTATAATACCATAGTGTGTATACTAACACCATAATAGGTATTGGGAGGATGCTTACCACAATAACAAAAGCTCCCATGTCCACACTGGGAGTGTAAGTAGGTTCATTCTTTCCCCTGATATGTACTGCAATGGTGGATGCTAACCTGCCTAGAATCTTGTCTGTTGCATCAACAACATACCATGTCTTCTCTGTGGTTACATGATCTGCAGCCTTAGGATACCAGGTTGTATTCCATATGTCCTGCAAATTAAATTACTCAATCAGATTTCAGATTTTCAGTATGGCACAGGTACTTTTGGAGTAATTCATAAGAAGAAAGAACAAGGCAATGGTACCAACGAACCGTTCACATTGTGCTCTTACTAACTGATCCTAAAAAGTAACAATTATGAACAGCTGGTGGGCAACCAGAGCCGAGGCAACCATCGCACATGTAGTACGAAAATGTAATTTCTTATACGACATCAATTTACTTTGACTTCCATCTCCTATATTAAGCTCATTTCTACTGAATTCTCTCTCACCATAAACAGCCCATGGCTAATTTTGGATGTGATGGCACATGGCTGATAACATATATAATGTAAGCATTAATATTGTAACTTGATTACTCATCATCATGCACATAAAAGGCTAATCTGAGGTGGATTAAGATGACCTCGGTGAAACATGAACAAACTCGGACGGACAGCCAATCCAGGGCTACGGTTCTGTAAACAAGCTGTGAATGTGTGCACATTGTTACAAGAGAGGAAAGAGAGGGCATCGTACGGGGCCGCAGAGCTCGTCTCCCTCGAACATGAAGCGCTGCTCGCGGGGCACGAGCGCCGCGAGCGGCTGCCTCCTCTGCTTGTCGCTCTTCTCGCACCGTATGGCCAGTCCCACCGAGGCGGCCCGGCGCGGCCCCACGGGCCGGGCCAGGCGGCGCTGGTGGCGCGGGGCGAAGGCGGAGGAGAGGAACGTAGGGGGAGGCGACGGCCGTAGCCATTACGGCACGGCGTGCGAGCAGCAGGAGGAGGATGCGGTGGTGTCTCAGACGCTTGGTTCAGTGGGACGCGGCCATTTTTTAGGCGAGGTGGGGAGCGGCGAGCGGATAAGGGGATAGGAGATTCAGAACAGGGAAGGTTAACAAGAACCTATGTCATACGTGGGCTTCATGGGCTCGGAACGAAATGCAGATTTGGCCCATTACGATACCTTATCAACCCATCTCTGAGATTTAAACGCTTGTTTTGAAACTCGTTCCAAACTCAAAATAAAGTGGGTTCCATCTCAAAAAAGATATCCAATGTCGCTTCCAATACAGAGAAATATCCAATGTATTCCGCAAGAAGAAAAATGCAGGAGAAAAACACGGTCAACAGGTGATTTAGTCGCTGGAGGAAACAGAACTGCACAATCAGAATCTTCGCTTCCTTCAGGTTGCAGACAGGAGCATATTTTGTTCAAATGGTTCCTCTGTTCAAGTACCACATTAAAACCCTTGTTATTCAGAAGCATTCTCGACTATAAATAAAATGATGGGAACAGAATATCTCCATTACTGCCTACTTTCCGCGACAACCATCAGCACCGGAAGCCGAATTAATTGACAACGGACATCATTTTCACATGTTCAACACTTCAGTAAAGAAAAAGGGGGCAGAACAGTGTTCATTCTCTGCTAACCAAAGTAAACGATATGTTTTACATATAGTGGCCACATCGTGTGATTGTGTTGCAGTAAAGCAACAGCTTACCGTGTTTCAGGTTCAGATCTGTGATCCCTTTACAGGAGGAATGCAGATATAATAATATACAACAACAAAATTGTGAACCAGAGATGTCGACGATTAGAACCATATGTAAATCAATGGTTAGTTGGCTACCAGCAAATGAGTAGGAGGGGAAAAGGTTACGAAGTAGAAGGCTCTGGATCTGTATGTATAAGAGGTTTTACTTTCCTTGTGTGACCCAAACTATTCACGAGGTCCCTGCGAGTGCATACAGGAAACATGCTCATTCCATGCATGTTTAGTCGCCACAAAACATATGGAAAACTGAGCTGATCACGAGATGTGAAGCGAACCACTTCATTAAACCAAACACACATGAAATGGTTTGGCGCAGGGGTGAGTTCCCTCACAATAACAGAGGCTTCAGCTAGAGCTGAAAATCAAACGGGTAAATTCATCATATCAGGCCTGCTTCACAGTCCACATAGCATATACACAAAATTCAACAGCAGCATAAGAATAATTATTTGAGAAAGATTAACAAACTGACCTTTCAATCCGTGTAGTCTTTTTGTGTCCGGCATCCCATCTTGACGATACTGAGTCAATTGTACCTCCACCTCTTCAGGAGTCGCCTTGTGCTTTTGAACAATAGCTTTCCCCTCATCATATATGTTACTCCGTGCTCCATGTTCAGAGATAGCAAACGTAGAGTTTGTCCTCCAAAGAAGAGCTTCAAGCACTCCTATAGGATCCCTTCGAAATTGGTATTTAGAGTCAACCCATATGGAGTACCTGGCCTCCGGGAAAAGGCGATGAGTCAACATCTGCAAAAATCATGTTAAGTGATTTGGTATCAGAACAAACACTGTTGCCCAATCCTAAAATAAAAATTTCAGGCTTAGGAAAGTGAGGATGGTAATAGCAGCAAATTACTTTACCCTATGTTCCTATCATGACAAATTGGAACAAAGGATAGATTATGGCATCTTAAGGTTTCTACCTTTGGTATCTTCCCATTTAATCGTTGATCTACAAAAGGAAGGCTCCTGACAACAATGATCCGCCACCTTCCTATCATGCCATCATCACCAATTACCTTTCCTTCAGCTTCCTGAGTTGATAGTGTCACTTCATCCCAGAAAGCCACATAGCAGACCTGCTTTACCAAAAGACCATGCAAATTCGTATAATCATCAAATGTGATGGTTTACTCTGACGTTCAATTCTGAAAATCTTGAGAGGATGCAATACCCTGCCAATAGAAGACTTGACCATTCCAATAGGTTGATATAGATCATCCCCACCACCAAATGCACAGGTAGACACAACAACTTTACAGGCTCTCATATATCTCCTGTCCTCCTCAGAGATTTTGAAGCCACCATTGTCGCTGTAGAAACCACAGTGCACATTAACAGTCTCATTCACCTGCAAAGTATGGAAACACATTAAACATGTCAGGAGATGCAACTTTGTGACTGCAAAACAGTACATATAAGTAAGCCTTACAACCTTGAAGCTATCTTCTCTTTCAGCAAGTGTCTGAAATCCTGTAAACAGGTTAAACCTTGTTGCTTCCGCATGTTGCAGTAAATATGTAGAGTTTGCTTTGGAGTTGTACGTATCATAATCATTTTCATCAGATTTGTACGTGATTCTGTTCACCACAGAACCGAGTCTTGTGCCCTCCTCTGGGAACACCAAATTTGCCAAACTTTTGGGGCTAAGGAGCTTCAAGCAAGCTGTCAGTATCAAGGACGCAAAAATTAATCATTCCACTCTTAACATTCAGTTCAAAAAGTCAAACTAAAAGAGGCTAAAGACTCTAGTATCCAAGCCAGGAAAAGCTTACTGATCTGTGATCTGTCAGAAACATCACACGAAAATTACTGAAGCGGGCACACAAGCATTTCACACTCCTAATGTGCCTGATGTATCATTATTTTGTCAGCGTGCAAGATCTAAAATGATCAGATCAATCGCCCATGAATATCTAATTAGTTGATCAGAAACAGCAATCAGCACCGACAAAAGTACGGCATGGCATATGTCGTGCAATGCAGCACTCGTTACCAATTATCCACATCAATTCCTTGTCAAATTTAGTCAATTCGTTACCAAACCTCTACAATCGCCAGGGGCACGGGGGAGTAGGAACAGTTTATGCGTAGATCGAACTAGAGTAGGTGAGGGGGAACTCACGCTCGCGCACGCCATGGACGAGACGTGTGGTCGGGTCGAGCCGTCCGAGGCTGGAGGCCGGTGTGGTGGGGCCCGGGGTCGAGGCGCGGAGCCGCGAGGCCTCAAAGAGGAGGAGCGCGACGGCCGGGAGGAGCAGGAGAACAGGCCACCAACGCGCCACCAGCCGCACCGCCCGTTGCCCCAAGCTCCGCGCTGCCGCCTTCCGCCTCCCAGCGCGCGGTCTCCGTGTCGGTGCCGCCGCAGCAGCGTCGTCGTCGGAGACCGTGATGGAGATGCTTCGGATCGTCGACGACGGCATCGGGAAGGAAGCGGTGGCGAGAGGGTAGTGGCCGTGGTGGGTTCGCCATTTAGCGGGTGGGTGGGCTCGTGCGTGGCCTGGGAAGTGAGAGCCCAGCCAAGGCGGGCCCATCTACGACGCTTCGGCACTTCGGCGGGCCACGGCCCACGGCCACTCAAAAATCCCGCACAGACACAGCTAGACACAGCACCGCCGCAGTCGGCGACATTTGTCGCTATAGGTGTTTCAGAGGCATCTGCCACCTCGGTCAGAAGCTCACATGCCGTCCGCCACGTCGAGAGCACGAGCTCCATACGTGTCACGCCCCGGCCATTCCTCCGGTGGCCGTGTTTTAAAGAACGCGCGCTCATCTCCATCTGATGCCGTAACACAAGTACAGAAGGCTGAGCAAAGCGAGCTCGATCGACGTACGACGATGGCGTCCAGCGACGGGAAACCACGGGCAACCCCGGCGTCTGCGGGCGGCGGCACCGCGCCCCCGGGGCAGCCGACCACGGTGGCGTCCAAGGTGCTGGACATGGGCGCGGCGGCGATGCAGTCGCTGCGGCCCGTGAAGCAGGCGAAGCAGCACGTGTGCACGTTCGCGCTGTACGCGCACGACCCGAAGCGGCAGGTGGAGACGCACCACTACGTCTCCCGCCTCAACCAGGACTTCCTCCAGTGCGCCGTCTACGACTCCGACCGAGCCGACGCGCGCCTCATCGGTGCGTGCACCCATCTTATTATATATATATATCTTTGCCGGCCATGGCCATGTTGTGCTCACGGCAAGAACACCTCATGCATGCATGCAGGCGTGGAGTACATCGTGTCGAGGAAGCTCTTCGAGTCGCTGCCGGCGGAGGAGCAGCTGCTGTGGCACTCGCACGCGCACGAGATCAGGTCGGGGCTGTGGGCGAGCCCGCACGTGCCGGCGCCGCTGGAGAAGGCGGAGCTGGACCGCATGGCCACCACGTTTGGCAAGTTCTGGTGCACCTGGCAGGTGGACCGCGGCGACCGCCTGCCGCTGGGCGCCCCCGCGCTGATGGTGTCCCCGCAGGCCGACCCCGCCGCCGCCGTGCGCCCCGACCTGGTCCGCCATCGGGACGACAGGTACGGCTTCTCCACGGAGGAGCTCCGCGCCGCCAGGGCCGACGTCGAGGCGCCCGCCGACGAGCACCCGGGCAACGCTGACTACTGGCTCCGCCACCGCAAGGGGTTCGCCGTGGACGTCGTGCCGCACGAGATGAAGCGGCACGCGCCGTTCCCGTGAGGAGCTGAGTGCAGCAAAACCAGTACTGTTGCAGTGTCGCATGTGAAATAAAACAAAACAAGCACCCCCAACTAGCAGTCTCCGAACTCATGAATGGCATGCGTTTATTTGTTTTTCGTTTTATTAGTTCATCAGTGTTCGATCAAATCAGCCGTACGTATATATGCGTGTGTATGCCTGTATGGATGAAGTGGACTGAAAAAAGAAAAAACACATTAACCTTGCAGGTGTTAAACTAGAACACTATAACTGCAATTACGCCCCTCCCAACTACAAGTGGAATTTTCTTTCCATCTGATTTTCGAATTGCTAATCCTTTGCACAAACAGCAACATGACCAAGCTGGCACGTCTAAACAAGCAGGTTCAACAAAGAGAGGCTGACACTGACAGTGAAACAAAACAGTAGTGCTCGCGAAGAGGCTAGCTAGATGCTAGATATACAATACAACCACACGAATGGATCGGAATTCATGGATCACACTTCTTGCTGTTGCTGCTCCTCGGCGACGGGCGCCTTCTCCTGAGGCTTGTACTTGTACCAACTTGCCCAGAATATGTAGTTGAAAAGGTTGAGGGTGCTCAGCACGGCAAGCAGCCAGTAGAAGAGGTCGAGGTGGTTGCGGTTGATGTTGCCGCCGGCGAGCCATCCGCCGCTGGCCGTGGAGCCCCTGGTGGCGGCGTTGACGGCCTTGACGATGACGGTGCTCATGAAGTAGCCCAGCGAGAGGGAGCACCAGAGGAAGGAGGAGGACATGGACTTGAGCGCCTGGGGCGCTTGCGAGTAGAAGAACTCCATGAGGCCGACGTAGGTGAACATGTCGGCGATGCCGAACACGGCGAACTGCGGCGCCAGCCAGAAGCAGGACATGGGCAGGTGCTGGACCCCGGCGATCATGTCCAGCATGCCGTTCCCCTCGGCCACCTTCTTGCGCTGCACCTCCACGACGGCGGCGAGGACCATGGAGACGATGGAGAGCACGAGGCCGACGCCCACGCGCTGCAGGTACGTGATCCCCGTGGGGAGCCCCGTCAGGCGGCGCGCGAAGGGCACGAAGAGCTGCTCGTAGATGGGGACGGCGAGGATGAGGAAGACGAGCGGGATGATGGGTATCGAGGCCGCCGGCATCTTGAAGTGCCTCCCCAGCGCCGTGTCCATCATGCTGCCTTGCACCATGGAGAAGGTCTGCAGCTGCGCCAGGCAGGTGCCCATGATGATGGCGCTGCAGAAGATGGGCACCATGGCCAGCACCGTCTTGGCGTGCTCCACCTGCGTCACCCGGCACTGGCGCCACGGGTCCGCCTCCGCGTCCTTCGCCGGCTGAACTATGGCCGCCTTGTCCAGGAATCTGCACGAGCACGCAGTCAAACACACAGTAACCATCAGTGCCTGCCTGCCTGCCAGTAGTAGTTTCTTGAGGATGAACAGTGGCTCATCAACCTGAAGGGCCTATCCCTGTGCGCCACGAACTCCGTGTCAGGCGAAGCTTTGTTCCTGCTGATCTCGTACAGCTCGTCTGGGTTCTCCGGGAGCTGCTGGTTCCTGTTCCTGATTGCAGCGACGTACACTTGGAAGATCTCCTTGAGCGCACTGCTTCCCTGCACGGTGGCGATGCGGTACCTCGGCAGGCCAGCGACGAAGACGATGACGGCGAGGCCCATGACGGCGGTGGCGGCGGCGAACCCCTTGTCCCATCCCTTGTTGTCCTGGACCCACACGAACACCGTGACGCTGACGGCGCCGCCGGTGCAGAGGCTGAGCAGCAGGTAGTTGAAGCAGCTGGACATCTGCAGCTTCTCCTTGGGGTGCTTCGCGTCGAACTGGTCGGCGCAGTGCGCCGGCAGGGCGGCCTTGATGCCTCCCGAGCCGAGCGCGATGAGGTACAGCGCCAGGTAGAGGTGCACCTCGTCGCCGCCGTGCACCCGCACGCACGTCGCCGGCAACCTGGGGTCGCACGGCGGAGGCTTCAGCCGGTCGGAGCGCGCCTGCAGCAGCAGCAGGAGGAGCCCCTGCAACGCAAGAAACACAAGCGATCGATCGATAAAGCAGCAGCACGAAAGAAACCATGCATCAAACACATCACCGGCATGCGAGGCGGTTCGTACCACGACCTCGACCAGTGATGACAGGATCACGGTCATGTATCGGCCGACGAAGACGTCGGCGAAGATGGAGATGAGCACGGCGACCATGTAGCTGGTGCCCATGTAGTTGGTCAGCAGGTTTGAGGCGTCTTCAAGGTTCAAGTGCATGATGCCCAGGAAGTAGATCATCAGGTTCACGGCCAGGGACAAGGTGGCCATGTTCTCAAGTCCGAAATTGACTGCAAAATCAACACCACAGCTCCGAATGTTATGCTTGCAATTGTTGCTTGGTTCAAAGGTGACTTTCTGCTTGTTTCTTGGTCTGCAAACTCGGTAACTAGTACTGTCGTGTAATTAACACATGGTGGTGGTGTTCATATATTTATTGTAATTATGTCGTTAAATACAAATCTAGAAATTGCTACTATCTATAATCAACAGAATTAGCTTGACAAAACGGAATGTATGGGCTCAAAAGAATTAGTTTGGCAAGTTATTTCACTTCAGTACTTAAAAAATAAAATTCTTCTGAATGTAAATTCAGTCCAGAAACTATAAAAGTTTTAATTACACCTTGAGAATATAAACAGTTAGGAATAGGATGTACCAAGAATGAAGAAACAATTGCCCAAACCGCCATGGCGTCCTCGCAAGGCAGGTCTTCCCCGCCAATCAACCTTCCCTTCAATGACTTCATACGTATTTCCTCCAACAACACGTGTCTCCACCTTAGGGCACAGAAAATATATGTGAATAGCGATAAGTAAGCATTATATGGACAAATAAACTTAATCTGGAGTGATCTACTTTGCTGTTGGATCCAGATATATATACCTTACTTTAATCCTTATAAAGTCGTTGCTACCTTCTATCACACGTTGAAAAAAAATAGCAATACAAAGCTTTCAAAAAAAGTAGACAACATATTTGGACACTTTCCTTTTCTTCCAAAATTAAAATCATTTAACTATAGTTTTATTATTACCAAAGTAATAAAAAAACATTCAGATCGACGATCTATAGTTATTTGAGAGTACCAACAAAGACCTTAATATAAACTGTGAGGATTGAAGGAGAAGTGAGCTAGAGATATTGAAGAGGGGAAGCAATAAATTGTAAGGATCAAAATCATTGTAGGCGACGCGTTGTTGACAAACACATCGTCTACTGCTAGGAGAATGACACAATTAAATCTTGGTATGAGTCCAAAAAAATTGAATACTCACGTCAAGCCGAGAGCTTGAATCCAAGTGAAAAGGTTTTAACATAAAGATCAAATCAGCTTAGCTACGCATAGTTCACTATGACGAGAAGATTGAACACCCCATATCACTAGGCTCAACTCAGGCACATCGTTTGATGAGTATCACTTAAGATAGTACAACCAAAGCTTCTTCGTGAATAAGTGTCTGCTATTGTTTCTTGGGTACCTGTAAGTGTTTGGATGCAATATGCCAATAACACAACTGAATTCTCTGTTTTTTCTTTGTTTGTTCTTGCCAAGTCAGCAATAACAGCACCCATGGATGTGATTGTTTGGTTTCATATTTTTATAAGAATAAGTTCAGAGTGTAGCAAATCCAACCAATAAAAGAAAAGGAGACAGTCATGTTGACAGTTATCCATGCACACGCAATTTTGATAGAAGGTAATAGCAATTATGTCTTCTGCTATATGATGAAATACTCCTAATAGGCAGTTAAGCACCAGCTGTATCATAAGAAAATGGGAACCAAGGAACATACCATGGAGATGGAGTCTGCCTTGCCGTTGGCTTCAGATGCTTTGCTCATCTGCTCGTGCTCCTATTAAGATTCAAGAAAATCATACAGATGAGAAAATTGGTATGATGAGAAGTTGGAAATGACAGAGAGAGAGCAGAGGTACCATTTTGGCCAAGAACTAAGTAAGGAGGATAGAGAGAAGGAAAGAAGGTGCAGCTGCAAAGGATATATAAAAGCATGCTGCATGAACGAATCATCCTAGGATATTGGTACTCTCTTGATTTTGTTTATTCTTGCTACAGGCATTGACTATGGAGTTGTTCGAATTCTTTTGTACAGCTTCGTGCATGTATACAATCACAACTGCCAGACATTGTTTTAGAACCTAGCAAACTCAGTGAACGCAAAAATAAAGAATTAGTCACTTTGATTGGTTAACTCCTCCCTATCTTGAGCTATCACAGCTTTGTCCAGCTCTTCTGTCATATGCATAGTAGGCTCTCCATGGAAAAATCCACAGATGTGTTCTTCAAGGACCTTCATGTCCATATCACACGTCAACTTCGGTACTTTTCACAATGCTGAAAACGACACCATGTGTCTCCTACTCTCCTTCCTCATTGAAGCCGATCAAATCGAAGCAAAAAATGGTTCAGAAACACTGAAACAGTACACGGGAGCGAGACACTTCATTGGAGCATTGCTTGCCACTTGCTGCCAGGGCCGGCGTCGGTATATGATGGATTTTGCTAGACAGCACTGTAATACTATAAAACTAATCCACAATTCCACGGAGACATCGAGAATGTCCCTGCGGAAACAACAAGCCAGAAGGCACAAGAGAGCAGGAGGAATCTTTGGTTAAGAATTCTCCCAGCCTGCACTCTGCATATCTCTGTTCCTACATCAAAAGAGTTGCTGCCCTCCGACTAACTTTATCTCTTTGGCATTTGGAGATCCATGTGCAGTTTTAAAAGATGAGCGCCGGAGCACAGCTTGCATTGAAATTAAATAGTAAGTATAGTCAGAATAAAATTTCTTTAGAGTCAGTTCAGCTTACGTTTCTGTAAAGGTCGAGGATAGTGGATTTGCAAATTGCAGGGAAAGGGGAAGGAAGTCAACTTCAAGCATCTCCTGAGAGGTCCATCAGATGAGATGCCAAAAGATCAATTCATCAACAGTAACAAGAAGAGCACACGTCCTTTTATTTACAGTTACAGTTACAGAGACTGAGATTGCACTGCCTTTCAATGAGAACGGCTCGCTGTAACCATCCATGTGATATCTTCATACTCTGTTCTCTTACTGGAAACACTGACTCAGTGTAACACGCTTCTTTTGTAGGAACAATACGCAACATGAATGTTTCTGAAATTCATGTATCCTTCTGTGTTTGCTGTCGTTCTAGAAGTAGCTATGTCGATCAGAGGAGCGGTAACAGGCCGCGGTTGGGAAACACGTCAACATAGCCCCAAAATTATATGATCTACAAGCTGAGTTTGATGACCCTATCTCAAAAAGGATACATCAATTTCAGCATAGCAATGATATCGGATTACGAAAGACAATTTTCTATCTTGATCCAGTAAAAACAATTCAACTGCTCTCGTCCCTTACCATTGTCTTTCTATCTTGATCCAGTAAAAACAATTCAACTGCTCTCGTCCCTTACCCTGTCGACCTCAAGCAAAGCTACAAGAACTAAGAAACATATATGCAAGAGCAATTCTTGTACTCCCGTTAACAGCGACTCATTTCTCTTCTCTTGAAAGAACAGCGACTCATTGTTACCACTACTTTTGTTCTCTTCTCGACACATTCATGTAACGGAAAGCTATAACAATAGCCACTTCTAGAACAATAACAAACATAACTGCATGTGGTAAACTCGAAGTTAGGTAGCACAAAAGGATACATGAATCTCACGAAGCATTTATGCATGTTGCACATCATTACGTAGTAGTGTTGCATCCCCTCACCCACACCGGCAGTATGATCGCTCACACCAACCGTCTGGTAGAGACAGAACAAACTTTGAAGAATTCTGTATTCAATATCAACTGTTGAACCTGAGAACTATGCCAATATATGCAACAAGCATGCACTGCAATTCTGAAAAAGGATGATCTGTGCCAGAACGTCAATCATTCAGTCAAAAAGTGATCACCCAGATAGATATACAACAAGAATCCAATTGATGAAAATAATTGAAACTGTTAGCACTTAGTGCTGAATTCCTGATTATTTCTCATTATTGGGCTTAACCCTAGAAGGGTAGCATATAGTCTCATATATGGGCCTCATGGGCTTAGCCTCATGGGCCTAATACACTCACATACTCCAACACCCCCCCACAGTCTGAACTACCGGCGCAGCGGAGTTTCAGACTGGTCATAAAAAGAAGCACATACACACGAGCCCCCCCACAGACGCAACTAGCCACTGGTGATGTTGAGGCTGGAGCGAAACTCGGTGAAGGTCGAGGACGGGAGGCCCTTGGTGAATATGTCGGCGAACTGGGAGGTGGTTGGTATGTGAAGGACCCGCACCTCGCCGATGGCGACCCGATCACGGACAAAGTGAAGGTCGATCTCCACATGTTTGGTCCGTTGGTGTTGAACGGGGTTGGTGGAGAGGTAGACCGCACTGACGTTGTCGCAGTAGACCAGCGTGCTCCGGTGTAGAGGGCTATGGAGCTCGCCAAGGAGCTGTCGGAGCCAGGAGGCCTCAGCCACGCCGTTAGCAACAGCGCGGTACTCAGCCTCGGCGCTGGAGCGGGAGGCCATCGGCTGGCGCTTGGACGACCAGGACACCAGGTTGCCGCCCAAGAAGACAGCGTAGCCGGAGGTGGAGCGCCGAGTGTCCGGACATCCGCCCCAGTTGGCGTCCATGTAGACAATCATCTCAGTGGAGGAAGACCGCCGGTGGAGGAGCAAGCCGTAGTCAACAGTACCCCTGAGGTAGCGAAGGAGACGCTTGAGAGCAGTGAGGTGGGGCTCCCGGGGATCATGCATATGGAGACAAAGCTGCTAAACCGCATAGGTGATGTCCGGCCGGGTGAAGGTGAGGTACTGAAGTGCACCAAGAAGACTCCGATATGCGGTGGGATCTGCCACGGGGGTACCCTCGGTCTCTCGACGGCGCTTGCCACGTGTGTCAACCAAAGTGGAGCAGGGGTTGCGGTCGGGTCATCCCAGCGCTCCAGGATATCAAGAGTATATGCGGCCGGTGAAGAAGTAACCCCGGCAGGATGGGGCTCAACAAAGGACCCCAAGAAAGTGGTGGAGCACACCCAGATCCTTCATAGCAAACTCCTGTTGAAGAGAGGTGATGATGCGGCGGAGGAGTGACTCACTGGAGGCTGTGAGGACAATATCATCAACATAGAGCAGCAGGTACGCGGTCTCAGCTCCATGTGATAGATAAACAGTGACATGTCAAACTTGGCCTCCACAAACCCCAGTGTCGGGAGGAAAGCAGCAAACCGATGGTTCCACGCCCGGGGGGTCTGCTTGAGGCCGTAGAGAGACTTGTTGAGCCGGCAGACCATGTCGTGGCGAGAAGAATCAACAAACCCCGCCGGCCGACCGCAGCAAGATTAATCGCCTCGGTGAGAAGACCATGGAGAAAAGCATTCTTGACGTCCAGCTGATGCACGGGCCAGGAGCGAGTGAGAGCCAGTGAGAGCACCGTGCGGACGGTAGCCGGCTTGACCACGGGGCTGAAAGTCTCATCATAGTCGACCCCAGGGTGCTGAGTGAAGCCCCGGAGAACCCAGCGAGCCTTGTACCTCTCGAAAGTGCCATCAGCCCGGCGCTTGTGTGTCCAGATCCACTTGCCGGTGACAACATTAGAGCCCGGCGGACGGGGCACCAGATCCCACGCCGGGTTGGCGAGGAGGGCTGCGTACTCCTCTTCCATCGCGCGGCGCCAGTGAGGGTCGGACAAGGCCTCACGGACGGAAGAGAGTACCGGAGAGACCTGTGAGTCGCCGGGCATCGCCGCAAGAGCCCGGGGCTGCAGGGTACCAGCCGCATGTCGTGTCACCATATGGTGAACATGACGCGGGTGTCGGTGAAGAAGCGGTGGGTGGTACACCGGCGTCACGACACGGCAAATGGGGGGGGGCGGCGGCGCGCCGGCGCCGCCGGGCGGGGAAGCCGCCGGGCGTAGTAGATGACCCCGCGAAGAGGGGGCCACCGGTGGTGACGGCGGGCGGCGCTGGCCGTGCACGACGCCGATAGACAAGCGCCGGGCGTCAGGGGCGGCGCGCAGTGAGGCCGGAGTCGACGGCCCGGGACCCACGCAAAAAAAGTGACGGGGGCCGGCCCGGAAGGGGACCCCTCGATGCCCGGCGAAGAGCACGGTGTAGCAGTACCTGCAGGATACAACTGTAAAGGTGGCACGACCACCGTGTCAGTGGGAAACAATGAGGAGAGGTCAGGATCCGGGGTGGAGGTGGGTGTAGTGGAGGTGGAGAAGGGGAAGACAGACTCATCAAACACCACATGGCGAGAGATGAGAACCCGACGAGGGATAAGGTCAAAGCATCGGTACCCCTTGTGATTCGGGGAGTACCCGAGGAAGGCACGTAGAGTCGATCGGGGAGCCGCCTTGTGTGGGAGCGGTGGTGGTGGTGTTAGGGTAACACGCACACCCGAAGACTCGAAGGTGATCGTACCAAGGAGGGGTACCAAAGAGAGGGTGGTGTGGTGTGGGAGCTGAGCAAGCAGCGGAAGGAAGACGGTTTAGGAGATAGGTGGCGGTGTGTAAACTCTCAGCCCAGAAACGAGCAGGAAGTGACGCCTGAAGCAGAAGGG
Source organism: Chrysopogon serrulatus (assembly GCA_015844335.1). Lineage (NCBI taxonomy): Eukaryota > Viridiplantae > Streptophyta > Magnoliopsida > Poales > Poaceae > Chrysopogon > Chrysopogon serrulatus. The sequence continues at coordinate 40,623 of JADLZL010007132.1, forward strand.
TGCGCATGGTGTCATTGGTGGTGCGAATCATGCGCTTAGCCTTGCCGTTCTGAGAGGAGGTATATGGGCAAGACATGCGCAACTAGACACCGTGAGAGAGGAAGAAGGCACGAGAGGTGGAGTTATCGAACTCACGGCCATTGTCGCACTGAACGGCCTTGATGGTGAGGCCGAACTGCGTGGACATCCAAGCGAAAAAGTGGAGAATCACGGGAAAAGCATCCGACTTGGCACGTAAAGGAAAAGTCCACGAATAATGAGAGAAATCATCAACAATGACAAGATAGTACTTATAACCAGAAATGCTGATGACAGGAGATGTCCATAGGTCGCAATGTACAAGATCAAAAATACGGGCCGCGTGAGAAGAACTATGAAAAGGAAGACGAACATGACGGCCCAGTTGGCACGCATGACACAAATGCTCATCGTGAGCCCGAGTACATCGAATGTCGGAACTACGACTGAGCTGCATCAGGGCATCACGTCCAGGATGGCCGAGGCGCCGGTGCCAAGTAGTGGAAGAGGTAGTGGCGGCGAAAGCAGCTGACAAATCAGATGGCGAAGAAGGCGAGGCAGACGCCGGGAAGCGAAGAGTGTAAAGGGGCCCCGTGCTATCACATCGGAGCAGAGGACGCCGGGAAGCCAAATCCTTCACAGTAAGACCAGAAGAGTCAAACTCCACAGAACAAGAATTATCAGCTGTAAAACGACGAATAGAAAGAAGGTTGTAGACCATCGAAGGAGCAACAAGAACATCAGGAAGACGAAAGGGGCCATGAGTGCCGGTAGCACCCATAGAAGTGACAGGAAGACATGAACCATTTGCGACCATGGTGGAGGAAGGGTGAGAGAAAGAAGGAGGGTGGACGGACGAGAGTATACCGGGGTTAGGGGGTAGTGTGGTAAGTAGCCCCCGAAGTCGGGCGACCCACTCTGGACCGATTGGGGAGGTGTCAGGCCCATAGTGCCGAACGAGTGTGCCAGTGGTCGTCGGGTCCCAACCGGGCAGCACGGGCGAGGCGCCGGGCGAACGCAGTGGTGAAACCCCGTAGGAGCACGGCCGAGCATGGCGGCCGGGCGGGCGAGGCTCACCACCGGAAGCTGGAAGGGCCACAAGGAGATGCGCCCCGACCATGGGTTGTGGAAGGATGGGCCGGGGAGCACCTCGTGGCGGTAGTGGAGCCGGTGGAGCTGGATTGGCCCCACGACCACCCCCACCCCCCTCCCGCGGCCACCGCGACGACGATCGCCATGGCCCCCCCCCCCCCTTCGGCCCGGGAGGGGGGGACCTGTAAGGGACGGCGGCGGGCCGAGGAGACGGGCGCGGCGGTGGGAGGGCAGCGAGAGCGCACGAGGAGGTCGAGAACCCCGGCGTAGAGAGACGGACCCAGCGGAACACCCCCGAGTGAGCTCCTCCCGGGGGCAAGGTCGTCCGGGACCTCGAGGAAGGTGGGGAAGGGGGCCGCCGCCGGTGAGCACGGAGCGGAGGTGGCCGTAGCGGTCGCCGAGCCCGCGGAGGACATTGAGGACCAAGATGCGGTCCTCCACGGGCCAGCCAAGGTCCCCAAGAGAATCCGCCATGTTCTTCATCCGACGGCAAGACTCGGCCGACGGAGAGGTCACCCCGGACGAAGTTGCGGAAGCTCGCATCGAGACGGAGTGCCCGAAGCCGGCATTGCCCAGAATCGCCCTCGAGCGCCAGCTCGGGCGGGCGTCGGGGCGCGGCGGACGATGTCGTGGAGCTCGAGGGAGATAGTCCCGACGATCCGGGACAGTGACGATCTTTGTCAAAGGCGGAGCCACGCCGGGTTCTGGGCCACAACCGAGGGCGCCGAGGAGGACGTGGTCGCCGAGGGCGCGAAGCGTCGGAGGGTGAGAAGGAGCAGGTCCCGCCCGCCCGGGCGTAGGGAGGGCGACTCCGGCTCGAGGGACGAGGTGGACGAGGTTCCGAATGTTCTCCGACCCCGCCGGCCCGGTAGTGGGAGCCGCGCCACGAGCGGATCGGGCCGGATCGTGCTAGAGGACCCTGGTGACGCGCTGGGCCCCGGCGAGCCGGAGGAAGCGGCACCGGGGCGCCGTGGAAAGTGAGTGCCACCAACGAAGCTGCCGCCTCGGCGATACGGGCGAGCTGGCGTCACCAAGGCTCCCCCGCTCCCACACGAGTGCACGGCGGGCCAAGACGCGTGCCTCCTCTCCCCGCAGCCAACGATCCGGCAGCGGCGACGAGGTTGGAGTCGACGTGGTGGGGACGCCGGGCAGCAGGGGGGGTGGTGCGGGAAGGAGGTGCCGGGCGCTGGGCTGCGGCACCTTGGTGGGCTGCGGTACGCCTTGCTTGAAAACTTGCCTGACGCCAGATGGGCCGCACGCGCCGGCCGGCGGCGCGGGCTTGGCGGCGTCGGCGGGCCGGGCGTCGTGCTGCTGCTGGCCGTCCGCGCCGGCGCGCCGCTCGCGCCCAGGGCCGCCGCGCCAGGTACCTGCGGTAAAGTTACCCTTGGGCCTTGTGCCGGCCGCTGCCGGCCGGCGGCCGGCGTTATCGTGGCGCGGCACAGGGGCTTCTCGCCACCTGCGCCCACGAGGAAGAAGAGGGGGGAGGAGGGAAGTAGGAATAGTAGGCCGGAGGTGGAGGAGGGGCGACCGGCCGGCCATGGCGGCGGCGGCGGCGGCGCCTGTGAGGAGGTGGCGGCGGGAGGGAGGGAGGGAGGAGAGAAACCTAACCCTAGCTTGATACCATGCTGAATTCCTGATTATTTCTCATTATTGGGTTTAACCCTAAAAGGGTAGCATATAGTCTCATACATGGGCCTCATGGGCTTAGCCTCATGGGCCTAATACACTCACATACTCCAACACTTAGTAACCAGAGTGAATATACTAATTATGTTCCACCAATGAATTTCGGAGGGCAAGACACCAGTGCCAAAACTTAGGAACACATCATTTTGTCACGATCAGATGGGTGAGGAAGAGATGACTGAGGCCAGATCAAACACTTTTGAACTGTGCATAAACATCTTCATGCTACTTCACTCACGGCATCAACAAGAAGCATGGATCCACATCAAGTTACAAGGGGGGAGGAAAGCCATACATGAAAAACAAAAGAACAAATGCTACCTTAAAACACAGTGCTCAATATCAGAGTGAGTGAATGAATGCTTTAAACATTTGGTTAATAATTCAATAAGGAGTACTTTGCACGCACAACAATCCTGCCTTTCTCAACACCCAACTTAGCACCTGTGATCAGCCAGTGGCCAGGCGCATCTTGTGGGCCCTTCGATGTTTCTGTCAGGTCAACGATCTTCAGAAGTTTAGCATTATCACTTGAGGATGATGAAGATTCATCTGTTTTATGAGTTGAAGAACTTGATGGGCTGTGATCCCACACTGATCTTCTAATTGTGCACCCAGGGACCCTGGAGAACAAAAGTTTAAGGTGGAGAACACTCTTTGCACCAAAATCCCACACTCCCAACTGTGCTCCTGTAACAATATAAACACCAGATAGGTCCGTAATATTTGTTTCAGTGTACTCTATGGGTGCTGTGCTAACATGAGCAAAGTTCTTCCATTTGATTGGCTCAAACCATCGGCTGTCCTGTTCTTCAGGGCCTTGCCATTTTGGAGGTCCAATGGTAATATGGGAATCCCAATGAGGTACGAATATTTTTGGTAATGAGGCAAGGTGCTGCAAATGAATAGCCAGACGATTCTGTTTGGCTCCTTCCAAGAGCAGTTTGAGGCCAACAACTGGTCGACGCCCAACAGAGATCTGCACGTGTCTCATACAGAATTAGCATGTTCAACAAAAATTGATTGTCTTAAAAATATCTTTTTTATGAGTAAAGTGCACCATAGGTGCAACATCCCTGGTGCAATTTACACATATTTGTTCTTTTGCATGCTCTGATCTTTAGAATTATATTATTGTTCAGCCCAGTAGGAAAATGTTTATGATGGTAAATGTGCTTCACAGACTCAGCTAATACAAAATAGCATTTCGTGAGAGCAATTAAAATAGCCTTTCTAGCATAAAATTAGAAAAAGTAATCACTGTACTCATATCTTCAGATTTAAGGGGTAGCCTTTACCTGTTCTGTGCTAATGAAGAGCTTTGGGCCCATTAAGCTAAACTGAAGCGATGGGCAGACAGGTTCCTTCCTGTGATGACCAGCAATACCTGGTGGAGCTGGAGCCCAAACTAGTGGAACTTGAAAATCTAAGAAGTACTGTAATTCTTCAATTGGAGGTTTGTCTGTAAAACAGAACTTATCAAAACAGTGTAATTGAAGAGATATCACATTATATGTTAGCTTTAAGCTCAGGGTATTATAAATGTATTATATTCAATGTGGTGAATTTGTTTCATGACTGCATAGGACAAAATAAGTAATCAAAGGCAGGTCTTACAGGTCAAGTATAGGTCAACTGCACGAGCAAGGTGCTTCTTTCCTGGTATATCATCAACAAGAGAGACAATTGAGAGAAAGGTCATGCCTATGACATCTGGTGCTGAGGCAACGGTTCCTTTCCAATCATTAAAACTTTGAACAAGATCACAACCACCCCTCCTTCTGAATATTACTGTCATATCCTGTAAAGGATAAAGCAACAGCTAATCAATGTTTACATATAAATGCTAGAACAGTGGGCAGTTCAGGTGCCAGGAGAGTGCATGTTCCATCTACTCTGCAATGCCTCTCGTTACTTGTACATGCAAGCATCAAGACATCAGATACGAAGACATATATGATTTAATTTTACGTGCCTCTGTCCTTACTGTCGTTACTGGTGAGTAGATTAACACATGCTAGGGAGTTCATGGTGGTACTAGTTGGAGAGGCTGGTTATGACGGGGAGTAGGTTCTCGTGGTGATTATGGGCCCATTTGGTAGCGCTCCGGCTCCAGCTCCACCCGCTCTAGTTTCTGTTCCTCTTGGATTGTTGTGTCGACCATCTGGTATAGCTTCACAAGTGGATTTCAGGCAAAGACAGTCTCCTGGCTCCGTCTTCATAGAAGCAAACCTGCCTTAGCCCAGATAAGACCACACTCTTCTGGCAGCAGTGCGACACATGCCAGATCTGCGGTTGCCAACTTGGTTTGAGGTGGTAGCTAATCCTGCTCGACATTGCCCTGAGCGCCCTTGAGTAGCAGCTGGGGTAGCAGCAGGCATCGAAAAGGGATGGTGCAGGTGGCAGCAAGGATTGGTGGGCGCCGCAGCCAGTGGAGAAGGGCAAGTGGAGAGGGCTCGGCCCATGAATGCAGAGTGAATAAAGGAGAGTAGGTACTTTGCTCTGTGAGTGCAGTCCAAAAAAGGGAATCGATTTGTGCAATTCACTAGTGGACCTTGAGCAGTGTTTGGTACTGCTCCTCAGCTTACTAGTGGGGAGACTAGCTCAGAAACGCTACCAAACTGCCCCTAATGTGCTTACTTGCATATACTAGTATATTTCCTTGCAGCAACTCAAATGTGACTGGAAGCGAAGAGAGAGGGGGGAGGACTCAGCATGGTTTGATTTTGCACGCTGGAGAATCAGAGTGTGGGAATTCAGCCATGCTTTATGTTCGAACAGAGGGCACTAAACAAATGGAACCAGCTGGCCAGAACACAGGAAAACAGACCCTCAGAAGTTAAGCATACAGCAGTTTTCTCCATTTCACTTGAACAATGGTCCCACTAAACGGTTTGTAGTTTAGAGCTGCCGAACCAAACTTCTGTTCGCTTTTTCATCAGCTTGTTGTTTCTAAACACTAGGCATGCAGGATGCTCTTAGCAAGGTTTCCAAAGTTCATATAGGTAATAAATCTACAATGGTAAGCTGTATGACACTCCTCCAGCATGAGTTCAACAAATTCTGTTCCCACTGAATGCACACATATAAACAATCTTCTCTCACACCAGACCTAACCTTTCTCTTCATGGCACCACCATCTCAGCAAGCTTCGATGAGTTGCAGAATTTATAAAGGCAGCTTCTTTATGGTGCCCTTTGATACAAAGGCCATTGACCAATGGTCCTTCATATGGGGAAATCAGATTTACACCTCCAGCAAGCTTTATAATTTACCCTTTGTGAATTTTAAGTCCCTGAAACTTACAGATGGATCTGGAAATCAAAATGTGTTCCGAGAGTAAAATCCTGTCTCGCTTATGTTTTGTGGACAGACTAAATACAAGGACTATGCTCAGGAGAAGCAACTTTGATGTACAGCCTAATGTGAACTTTGTCATGTGCAGCACATCCAAGGAGGAAGATATTGACCATCTTTTCTTTGCCTGTCCTTTTGCTAGGCAGTGCTGGAATACTCGCAACATACAGTGGGATTCACATTTGCAATTCTTTAGATTTTTTTTTATGGAGATCGTGCTACCCATAGCCACTGGATCATGATATTCAAGGAACAGTCCATCCTCCAAATGCATCGAGTCTAATTTTTCTTTTCTTTCTGTACATATGTTGAATTCTGTTTTTTATAAAAAATAGAAAAAAAATGGAGTCCTATGGGGAACCCCACCCCCACAGTTTTTCCTTCAAAAAACTGATTGTAACTGTTTATTCACATGTCTATTCACAATAGCTAACACATTTTTTAGAAATGCATCAAGTGCTCATAAAAAAGTAACCAATCATGCACAAACTATCCTTTGTAAACAAACAGTTGTATAAAAATTCAGGCCACCTCTAGTAAACTTAGATAAAGAAAGCAGTAAGGAGTTTGCTAACCTTCTCACTGTAATTGATAGGAGTTGCATTTGACTTATTTTCCACATCTGAGAATCTTTCCCTCCCAATTTCCCTCACATAATTTTTGAACTCCTGTTCTGACAATTGGGACGATGAATGCTGCTTAATATATACCTCATCCTTACCACCAACCGTAACAGAGATAATAATATGGGTACCGTAGTTCTCAATAAAGCTGCAGACAAGTGAAACAAGGCCTTCAGGCTTCAGCTAATAGGATGTGTAAAGTACTAGGCCAAGAGTTGCACAGAATGGGACTGTTCAGAAATGGATCCTGATAACAGTATCTATCAAATAAGAAGATTACCTACTGACCTAGCCAATGCTGGTGGATCCCAAACATTTGGGATCGCGCGCTTAACGCTCTCAAGCAGAGTCAGTTCAGAACTACTAATCTTCACTCGAAACAGAGGCAGAGAATAGCCATCAATCGCAAGGGCCTTCGTGGCCGCCGCATCATTCTTCCATGAACCGGTGAAGCTGAACAGAGAGTTGAAGGAACCCAGCGGTACTGTCTCGGACAAGCATGACTTCCTGTTGAAATACTCAGCCATCTGCCAACGAAGGCATCAGAGTCACATAACGCGAAGTAAACGGCCGCGGAGCATAGGACATCGACTAGGATTCGCATCACAAGTAGCAAACAGAACAGAACGCGGAGCACGATCCGATCGGAAGTTTCCAATCGGGACGAAGCACCCCAGCTCACCTTATCGAAGCTGCAGACGAAGGGCCCGTCCGCTACGGCGGAGCCTGGGCCGGAAGGCAAGGGGCGGATGCGCTCGGGGTCGCTGCGGCACTGCTCGACGTCGACGTCGGGGGGCACGCTCGGGAGGACGCCGCCGTCGGGGAGCGGAAGGTCCCGCGCACGGTCCTCCTCGAGCATCACGAGCCTTCCGGCTCCCTTGCAGTAGAGCAGCCGGTGGTCTCCAGCCGCATCGAGGCCGCGCCCCACCGCCTGCAGCGCCGCCTCCAGGGCGGAGCCCGCGAGGCTCATGGCTGAAAGGGCCCGCCCCCCAACTCCGCCCGCTTCTTCCTCTTCCTCCTCCGCCTCGGGATTCGCGCCGACTACGAGAGGGGAAGACCGGCAGGAGGTCGGGAGCTGTCGCGACGGAAGCTTCTGACCGCCGCTGTTGCTGTTGATCGAGGAGAGAGAGAGAGAGAGAGAGAGAGAGAGAGTAGAGGACACGGTTTCTGGGGACAACCGGAGAAGGGGAAGGCGACTCCGATGCTGAGGTGGTTGGGTTTGACTGGCTTTTCTTTTTTCTCAATTTAATTTTTTTTCTTAATTTCTTGCTGCGGTTGGTTTTATTTATTATGTACAAAGTACTAATGTACTGTAAGGGACATCTTGCTCGGCGATTTGCTGTTGTTAATGGCTTTCAACGTTGTCATGCTAGCCAGATATTTCAAAGCACGCTTTCAATGTTGTCATGCTGTGTATGTTTGAAAGGTGGCTTGTTCTCTTTTGATGGAATGCATGGTTTTGAATAGCTGGTTGACTTCTTGTTTTGGAATCTGGTGGAAAAGCTCACACGTTGTAAGATTTTCAAAAAGAGACTATAGTAGCAAAAAAAAAGAAAAAAAATATTGTGTGGCCCTTGCCGGCTAATTTTACCCAAGCTACAAATAAATTAAACAACAAATTCTAGTGTTCAAAGTTCAAATACACATATATGAAAACCAAAAATTTGGAGGATATTTTTAGCCAAACAAGTTGTATAATGTTTCATAAACCAACTAGTAAATCATGACACTATAGGAAGACAAATATATTTAAAGACAAGGAATTATACTGGTTTAAATTGGAGCCCTACATCCCATCTCAAAGGTGGTATCAAGTTCGTGGTTCTCAGTTCAAGTACTGTGTTACAATGAAGTGTGTAAGCTAAGATATTTGAGGTAGGAGGTAAACGAATGAAGGAATAGAGTTTTCGGGAGTCTGACCCCTTAGAAGGGGGGCTGGTTGCCATTGAGGTATGGTTGTCGACGTGGCCTTGCTCCCATGTCATGGCGTGCCATGGCGTAGCGCCATAGTGTTGGTCATGTCGAGCTGTCGGCACTATTGGTATGGTGGTAGCTCACCAACCGTCCTGTTCGTCGTGAGGCAGCTGTGGCCTTCGTTATCATCTCTTGCTCTTCTGGTAGCATCGTGGCAATAGTGTGAGAGCAACGCAGTCCGCCTTCCTCGAGCCCGAGCCGTGGGGTCAAGATTCTTATCGTCCTGGATGGCCTTAAAATTTAAGGGTGGGGTCGTGCGACCCATCCCATAGCGGGTGTTAATCGTAGGTGTAAGGGTGGTGTTTAGGGTGTGTTTGGTTGGTGACCAAAGGTTGCCACGCCAAAGGTTAGTCGTGCCACCATTTTTTTGGCAGCTGTTTGATTCACGACCACAGCTATGGAATGCCCTTAGCACATTGTCCCACATGTCATAGACTCATTTTCGTGCCAAAGCTTGCCAAAAGTTTGGCGTTATTTTTGCTCGCCACACTTTCTTTGGCAACCACAGTTTGCCGAAAGGTTAGGCTTGGCAAGTTAAGGTCATGAACCAAACAAGCCCTTAGACTTAGGTTCGTAGATGCACCTTGCACTCCGGATCGGTGGTAGATCATGAAGTAGCATTAGAACGGAACTATGACACCATCATTGAGTCCTCTATAGTTCACCTACCGTTTGTAGGCCAAGAAGGTGTTCTTCCTTAAGTAATATCTTCAGTTGACCGGTAGAAGACATAGCTTACTAAAGTAAGAACTATAGTTATCCTCTCTACGCTCATGTTATCCTTAGTCTTTATTGCTACTCCTAGATAAGTTAAACCTTACCCTAATCTAGTTTCTATCCTCACCTTATTGCTACTCTCCTAGTTGAGTTAGAGCATCGTTGATCTCACATGTTTCCCTATGGATACGACACTTGGAATACTTCTAGGTGAAAACTATAACGGTACCCGTGTGCTTATGGATTTATCTGTGTGCGTTAAATATACCAACAACAGACCTCCCTTTGGCTATATTCGTAGGCCTCCCATTGTCACCGACTCCTGATCGGGCTACCAGAGTCCTAACGAAATCTGTCTCTCTCCCAATCATCTTGCACGAACGGACCTCCGGTGGGCGCCCTCTCTATGACACCTCTGATCCTAACACGACAACCCTTAGTCATGGGAAACACTCTTGTTATGCGGCCTCCTTCTCGACAATGGCCCTTCCCAAGTGCGAGCCCTTGTGAGATGACCATATTCCTCAATGGCGATGAGGATAATAGGTTGATATATGGGTCTCACATGGCATTCTCTACTGGAATGAATCTAAAAACATTGAAACATTAACTTTTAGTGACTTTAGACCTTAAAGTAACCAACAACAGATTCATCATGTTGTTGTTTAATCGATGTCAAGTGAGAAAGTTTAAGCTCATTGGAATTAGAGAAGTGTTCATGAAATTTCTTGTCCAAATCAAACCACAAACTAATTGAACCAAGAGGTCTGTTGACACCTCTTAAGCCACCATGCAGTTACACCGGGTTGTCATCCCCCCAATAAGAGGTGTGGTATTAAATCATGCAACTATCTTAAATATAAATGAGTACCAAGCGCCTGAGATAAAATACCATTGTAGCATTTTATTGGGAGTGAACCCAATTGTCGAATTTATTTAATCCCATAGGAAAGGTCGGACTAGAGAATATTGATGTGTATACATACTTAGATAGAATCCAGGACAAGGAGGGATGGGACAAGGACATACTTATAAGGGGTAAGCCACATAGATATGTATATGATAAGTGTAGGGCAATGATAAATCACTCGGAGATAGAAATAGAAACTCTCTAATGTAGCAAGGCAAAAATAGAAGATTAGTTAAGAGATTGAATTCCTATGTAGTGTCGAATTACTAAGTCTTTGCATCTACTCTAGCATGTTACTTTCATCTATAGTATTGATGACTCTAAATTACTCACAAGGAACATTACTAGGGAGGTTTGTGAATGAACATCTCCTCCTTCACCTCTAATCTTATGGCGGGGGATGGAATACATATGGAATGTCAATAGGACCGAACCCGGCCTACAAGGTGCATTGGGCATATCTAAGCACCATGCTTACATAATTACTACCACTTAACCCACTCGAGTAATGAGCTGGAATGAATATGAAATAATTCATCATCAAAAACTATATCAAGCAAAACACTAGAATAAACTAGGAGCTTAATAAATAGTAAGAACAAAGTCATAAATAAAGAGGGATACAAAGCTATACCCTCCACGGATTAAAGTAACCAGCTCAACTCAGAAACCTTTAGCTAATGCCTAACTAGAACTTGAAGTATTGGAGTTCTAATCTAATTTCTCGAGGATGGAACCCTTTGCTCTCTCTCAAGAGAGGAAATAATGAAAGGGTTTAAGCTCATTGGAATTATAGCCCCTGGCGATGAAGTGAGTTCAAATGAAATTTCTTGTCCAAAGGCGAACCGGAGAGGGGAGCCTGGCCTGGAAACCGGGAACCCCAGCCCGACCGGTCCAGCCCGGGCCGCTCGGCTCGTCTCCTCGGGGACCACCGGCTCGGCGTGGTGCCTTCTCGTTCCTTCTAGATCCTTCCTGCATTGCCGTGGTGAACCGATAAGCTCTAATGGCGGTTTAAAGAATAATGAAACACCAAAACTCGTGGAATTCGGTTAGTGTAAGCCCTATGTCTAGTTTGGTGTTCTCGATTGTCTTCTTTAGTTAAATTTATGCAATAATGGAAGGCAAAGATGCAAAATGTGAACGGTTTTAAAGAAACATGTGAACTTTTAAACTATCAATTGAACTAGCTTCTCCCAAATGAGCCAAATATTGACTAACATATTTCAAATTAGTACTATCTTTTCCCACTATCTTTAATAAAATCAGGTAAACAAAACTTAGGAGGAGATGTAACCTCTTAATTTACTAAAATTTAGGAGGAGACAGAATCCAATCAAACGAGAAGATAGGGCTTTTGATAAACCGTTGTATCGCATCAGATGTCAACACCAAGATTCTCCTTTATCTTCCTAATCATGGAAGCTTCATGCTCAGCGAGAATCTCTTTTACATCTAGCACACTCATCTTACAATGAGGAGGTTCGCCATGTCCGACTTGAAAAGTCCATCTAATTTATGATCCTACATTAGTTTGGTCGATTTCTTTGATCAATCTTTTGTGGATTTGCTTCACTCGTCTAGTATTCAACCAATGATTTAAAGATAAGGCAGAATGGGATTAGGCTCAGCAGTGCTCTCATGAGGAATGTCAGGCCCATAAAGATATATTAGTAGAAGGAACTTTAAAACCTGCTAACACCATCATTCCAATGTTTAACGGTGTATGTTCATGGGACACTAGCGATGGGGTAGTGTGTGTATGTAGTACTAGCAATTAATGCATTAGTACCCACAACAGTTGTAGGACCTACTTCATTTTTAGAAACATTCTTAAGCATAAGATAGGGAAAAATCTATGGTCTTAGGAGCCAAAGACGATTCCCTCAAAAAAAAAGGAGCCAAAGACGATGTTGGCACAAAGCAACTAGGTACGGCAAATCTATATTTCTTATAAAGAAAAAGGCCATTATCAATTCTATCTAGCACCAGAGCTACCCACGTCATCCACTAGCCTTGAAAACAATGAACAACAGCATCACGTATCCATTATCAATTAGTCAATTTAATACATTCGTCACATCCACACACGGAGATACTAAACAAAAGGTCAAGGAATTGGTTGCTTCTTCTTCTAATCAACATCTTTAAATTCTCTTCTTGGACCTCCATCTATTCACCTCCACCCCCCCCTCAGTTGCAAGCAGCACTGTCTAGCAGAATAGGGAAGGCCGGAAGGGTTTAGGAAGCTGCTTCATCAATCCTGTTGCCGTGAGATCCTTGCCCCGCTGCCACGAGACCCTTGTCACGCGTGCTCCCCACCATCCCCATGGCTCAGGACTGCAGATGCAAATATCATAAGCAGCCTCGCCAGTCGCCACAACCCCCACATCTCCAATGGCCGCTCGCCATCCATGTGGATATTGTAAGCCACGCACGATGAGTTCTTTGCTTGACCCCATGAGAAAGCGGATGGGCAAATCAACATTTTTTCCACTGTGTATGCAGCGTAAAAAAAATTCCCATGTTCAATCACCAGCAAATGAAGGTATCAATTGGGTCTTCATAGACGCAATATTTACTTTGTTTTATTTGGATTTCCACTTTTCCATCTCTTTCTATGTTCATTGGTTACTTTAAAAAAACTTTTGCGTAATAATCTTAGATAAATATTGCACGAGAGTGAAGAAGTCTTATTGTAATTTTTTATGAGTGTCAATAGACACTAGCTGCTTGTGTTTCCAAATTATATCTAAAATTCTAAATATTGAGTGCTTCATAATATTGACATGAGAGAAATCGCTAATTCCCACAGCAATGCGTGGGGAATTCTTCTAGTTCTACATTAATCGGTTTCTTAAGAATAGCATTATGCTGAAGAATAGTAATTTGATTAATCAAACTTGCCTCTCTCGTTCTTCCATCCATTGATTCATTAACTTAACTTGTTCTAGAGTAAACAAGTTAGGAGGACGTCCACTTACTTATGGAATTACCTTAGGTGCAGAGGTAGATGGGGGCTCAAAGATGTAGATCAGAATACTGATCGACTTATGTTGTTCAGCCACCTTACATGAACAACTCTTGAATGAGTAGCTACCACATTAGTAGTGTTCTTCTCTTCAAGTTCCTTGTGAAGAGCCTCTAGAAGTTGATCAATAGTAGTAGGGACGGAGGATATTATCCTTATTGGATGCATTGGTGAGATCCCTCTTACTTGTTTTTTGTCTTGATCTTCATGCATCTTGATCTCTTTTGATTGATCTCCTTTTCTAGTGGAGCCATCCAAAAAGTGTGTTGGTGCCAAATTGATATCTGGATCACGCACCAACATGGGTTAGCACTCCCTAGGTTGCAAGCAACCTATCACACGCAACAAGCAAATCAAGGATCTATGAAACTGATGTAGGGATCGATTAGACTGATCTAGAGCTCAACCTTCACGGCAAAAGCCTAAGAATACCTCTTGAGAAGACCCATCAGGGAGGATCACGCCTAGGGTTGCTCTAGGGTTGGCAAGCTACCTAGAACACTGATAAAAAAACAAATCCAAATCGTGTCCTCCATGTTTCCTACACGAAAATAGTCCTAAAATAGATTTGGAAAGAGATTGGTTCGCACTATAGCTGGGAAACTAACCTAAACGGGTCCTGAACCGGCTAAGCCAGTTTTGTCGTGGCTCAACCAGCCCCTCCGGCAGCCAACACAAGGGAGCTAGCCTGGCCGACTCCCAAACCACAGAGGCCATTTAGGCAGAGGCGGAGTAAGGAGGTTGGCCGATAGAGTTTCAAATTGGCATGGACGGTTTCATCGAGCCATCACGGGGAGGCCTATCGCAGCCAGTTTGATAAGGTTAGGTGCCTCTTGTTCCTCTTCGTGTTCCTAGAAGCTCAATGCGATGATCCAAAACATGTTTTAAGAACCCTTCTTCGTCGTGATCATTATTGCAAAATCCGTTGGTCGTTTTTGGTCATCAAACAAAGACAAAATTTTCTTAGCAAAAGAATTTTAATCGACTCCTATTCAACCCCTCTCCCCCCTCCCAATTCTAGTCACCATTTTGGTCCTTCACTTGCACATTGCAATGCCACAAAAAGTCTTTACCACCACAAAGATCTTTATTAAGAGAATTCTGTGAACAATCTCTCCTGTTGTCTGTTGATTTCTGATAAGCAATAAAATATAGACCTTTCTTTAAAAGTAAGGTCCGACACTTTCATTTGTCCGACACTTTCATTTGATCATCTCTATTCTTGATAGTACTTTTCTTCTTCTTTGAACTTGACTTTTTTTTCCTACTAGGGACAACGTGCAGATCACCAAAATCAACAACATCCTCTCACTCAACCCTCGGCTACTTTGTCGCACAAATGGTCAAGAGTGCTAAGATCAAGCTCATCGCCATTCTTTTCTATATCTGGAAATAAATGCCTCAACATTTCCTACCTAATTTTGGTGATACCCGCCCGAAGCCTAGAAGCTTGAGATTAGATGCCTAGATGTGAATCCTTGTTGCTGGGGAACTAATTAATGTTCGATGATGACGAGCCACACGCGGTGGATCTATAGTACATAGACCTCAACAATGAAATCTTGGGGGGAGGGGAGGGGGAGGGGGATGGACAGATAGTGTTGTAGATCCAACGACAACATGATGCCGTCCACACACAGTCACACACACAGAGAGGTGAGCATGACAAGATCATCACGCCGGCGGACGTAGCTGAACGAGAGGAGATCAAGTACGACAGGCACAGGAGCCGTGTCCTTCATGTTGTGAACACCGAAAGCCTATGCATCGGTGATGGCGCAGCCGCGCGCGCACAGCCAGTAGCCTCTCGTAGTCATACTCATTGTGGCCGGCGGCTTCGTGCATGGTTGTGCCGTGTTCGTGTGCACAACGACGTTGCCGTCCTCCCCCCTGTTGGTGGCACGTTAGCAGCAGCGAATCTCGCCCTTGCATCTGAGGGCGGCGGCGGCGGCGGCGGTGCCACTCGGACCGCTCTTGGGCATCAGCGGCAGCGCATCTGTGCTTGCGGCTGTGTTTTGCCGGCCTATCGCTGGAGAACTGTCGTGCGCTCACGCAGCCACGCTCATGGGCAGTGGCGGTGGTTTTGGGGGTTCTTCGGCCGTCGAGGATTCTGTGGTCATGTGGAGATGATGAACAGCAGCGACTAGAGCTGGGAGTAGTAGTATTAGCGAAAGTGATGGGCCACATGTTAGCACCGGCACCATGACTCAGCAAGCATTACTGGAAGATGAGGCCGCTCAGACGGATGGGCCACCAAGGAAGCTACCAGACCGGTCCAGGAAGCTGAATCCACGAGTGATGGGCCGGATTGGAGTGGCTAGTGGCGTAAGCTAGTTGGCTTGTACTGGGATCGCTTACAAATAGCAGAGAGTTGGCTTGTACTGTGATCGCTTACAAATAGCAGAGAGCGTGAGGAAGAGGGCATGAATGATCTGTGAACAATCTTCTATCTAGCAATACAATTCGTCTGAATTGCTTGCTGTTCTTCCCTTTCCGATTCCTATTCCCTGCAATTCCCACCCGCTGCTAACACCACAGGGTGTGAAATCTCCTGACTCTGATATATAGCAGGAAACATATTGAAACCCATGCTAATTATTAGTGCTATCTTTATTGATCATCTCATAGCAATAGTTACAAATACATACTCAGTATACAGATGAAACCGATGCAAACTACAAGCAGACCCGAAGAGTCTGGTGTGAAAGCACTGCGGAAGACCTACTCGATCACCGAGCAAGCACGTACGCATATAGTCGGCGCTTTTTGCACAATGATGGTCTACAAGCTAGGCCCCAAGAGCCTGCTGTCGGAAGGTGAAAGCGGCATGCAAGGAGTCTGCTCATCATTAGTACATTATCGTCCAAAGGGCCAGTAAATATTAGTAATTCTTGATGACCTTGTGCCAATATACGAGCAGTACATATGAGAGGTGGTAGTTAGAGCTATATGTTGTTGCGGGTAAACAGACATTAATTAGGGCCGGGGGTGCATTTCATATATATTAATTAATTCCATGCACATTATTTTATAACAATTACTACTATATACTCTGTAGGACGACGATCATATGCAGTAGTCGTAGCAGTCTGTTATTCCTTACGAACTTTCGGGCCTGAACCTTCTCCCCCCAGATCCTGCTTCCCTTTGACAGTTGAAATATGTGGCGGCCACAATGTCCAGGTGGTATTGACGTGCAAAGTTCTTGCAATTGAAGTTATGTCGCATGTCTGGAGCAAAAAACTGTCCCCCTACCAAGTTGCCGGAACAGCACAAATACCATGCGGTGTATACCAGATCTCGGTTCTGGCCTTTCGTAAAACATGAGCTCCTGACCTGCAAGAGGTACTCTAGCTAGTACATTTATATGTATAATAAATTATGAACTCAACTTGTGTTCACAATGCTAAAAAAACTTTAGCCTTATTTGGTATTTTTATATATATATATATATATATATATATATATATATATATATATATATATATATAGATTTCTGATCTACTCCCTCCATTTGAAATTGTAAGTTGTTTTATTTTTTCCTGAGTCAAACCTGTCTAATTTTGACTAGCACCAAAAAAAATATAGTATCAAAATATATATAATTTATGGTGCATCTAATGGATCTTATTCGGTGTTAGTATAAAATGTGGTTAAATATAAGAAAATTTTGATTTAGGACAAATATATAATGACTTACAATTTGAAATGGACGATGGAGCATCCTAGCTACTAGGAAAACCAAAGACAACACCTAAATAGGGGGGTCCTGTTTGTTATGGCTTATATAAGTTGTTTATAGCCAAAAATAAGCTAAAACTAGAAGCCAAAACGACATGCCTTTTTGTAACTTTTTCTAAACACACTTCTCCCATCAGCTTTCATTGAACTAAAACACTGAAATGCAAGGATCAGACTAGCTTATTTTGACTGTGTTTTCTCTATTTATACAACTTCTCATGGAAGCGTTTTTCTTAGTTTTGGCCATTGTAACTGCTAAAAGGTGATAGATCAGTTTTATTGAATTTGAGTCAGTTAACAACTGAGGTTGCGATCATAGATCATGCTAAAAGGGGAAGAATCTAGATGGAAAAAGATGATTTCATGGGATCATACCAAAGTTGGCTCCGGTTGATCCTGGAATATCTGCCACCATCCTACATGCATCAGACACTATATTAAAACGAGGACATCATAGGAAAAACATCTAAAAAGTAGACAAGAAAAAAGTGAACCTATAATGTGTGTCGTGCCAGGACAACACTCAAGCAGTTTAGTTCACTGGGAAAGCTAAAGGCATTGCAAATCTGCCATTTGACTAATGATGAGCTAATGAATTTACCAGTGCAAATACTCCCTCAGTGATGGATTGCTTGGGCTTGGGGCATCTGGATCAACTAATACCTTACATAAATGAAGAACCAATAAGTTATAACACAAGAGATTGAGTTGTTTAAACTTTCAGTTATTGTAGTCATGTTAACAATATATAAAAAGGTTTATTAATGAGTGGATATGTTGTCGTGGTTCCACATGACAGAAGCACATCATATTTATTTGCTTACCAGTGTATAGAACACCCTAAGGTCGGTGCCCCCAACATCAATTCTTGGCTTATTCACAACTGCGGATGGCTTCAGCTCAACACCTGCTAGAAGTAGCCTATTGTTGTAGGTTATTCTGAGGGGGATAGTTGGTGTAAATGAATCCAACACATCTCGTATCACATGAGCCAGAACCAATGGTTCCACAGACATTTGTTGGAGAACAAGGACAACTTGTTTCTGGTCTTGTCTAGTGGTTTTTGCCTTGCTCAATGTGGACTTGGAGATACTAGGTCGAAGCGTGAAGTATTTATAAGTGCGTACGGTGGTTGTCATTGTCACACCTTTTGAAAAGACTAGCAAATACGCCCGTGCGTTGCAACGGGAGAGAAAACTTATCAAACATTAAACAAAAAAGTGAGATGTTACAATTATACTTTTTTACACTTTCTATTAGATTAATAAACTATAGATTATTTTATCATAATATGACATCTATCTTATAAGTTAGTATTTTTTAAAAAACGCCCATAACACATACGTACACTCATCCCTTAGACACACATACGTAAATCCTACCTCCAAATAATTCTAGAAAAATGCAATCAGTCATATCAAGTCAAAATTTAAACCCGAATGGATATGTTCCATTATAAGAGACCTAATCAAGCGATCTATGACCAGTTCACGCTATAAGTTAGTACTGGCATCATAACTTCTGTTTTCATACTATCATTATGTTATTAGACTTACATTTCTACGCACGTGATTTTTTTACTAAGGATCCATAGGAATATGTAATTTTATTATCTCATCAAAGTCGGTAGTTTTTCGTGACACAGATTGGTTTGTCTGTTCATGATTATAATATATCTCTCAATTACCACATAATAGCCCATATCGACAATTACGTTAGAATATGCATACAGTTTAGAGAGAAATTTATTTTGATTAGATTTAGACAACAAAATACTCCAAATTTCCGTTCATGGATTAAGTAGTTAGATTATCAGCACATTCAAATTCTAATAAAAAAATATATTTTATTCCTTATCAAATCTACATTAACATGTAGTCAAAAAATAAAGAAAAGTTAAGAGCTGAAAGATATATTTTCTTATTTATTATTTATATTTATAAGAAAAAACATTAGATACTCTAGTCTATCTAGAAAAGGTAAAAAAATGAAAATAAACGGATACGGGAATAGCACCGGAGCAAAGAAAACGGACACGTAAACGGGAAGCGGAAAGTCGGAAACAGAAACGATACATGCACCTATACTAATATATGGAGACCGTGTTTTAGCTGGACAAAAAACTCAGCCAATGGCAAAAATAAAAAATTGGCCAACGGCCAATCAAGCATTCATACAAAAAAAATCAGCCAATGACCAATCGAGCATTCATACGTATAGCAAGTACTGGTTTTTAAAGAGTCCTAATAGAGCACGCAATTACATAAATAAATTAAAAATTACAGATCCTCTTTTTTATTCTTATCCACGTCTAGATAAAATTTTATTTAGGACTCCTTTTCATATGCAGCTTATCTACCTCTAAATTTAGAAACAATTTAGGATTCTATGTAACCGTTTAATTTTCCAAAACGCATGTAGCTAGGAGTCAAATACTATCTCCGACTCAGAGTGGGCAGCTTCACGAAACAGGACTCCTAGCCTCATAGGTGGCTTTTATATATATATATATATATATATATATATATATATATATATATATATATATATATATATATATATATCAAAAGCAACAATTTCAGGAGATGAACCAAAATAATGGATGGATCAAAAAATTGATGGACCAAAAAAAATAGGCTGAAATTTTACCTCTTTATTATTAGGTAGAGATAAGATACTAGCATCATTTCATGTTGCATAGAACGGAGCTTGTTTCAGTTATGCATAATGCTTTAGTGCAAATATTTCTCCTGTTTTTACATCCACTACCAGAGAACTGGCCTTTAGTCCCAGTTCCCAATCCCCTTTAGTCCCAGTTTTGGGAACCGGGACAACAGAATCAGGATTAAAGGCCTTCACTTTTAGTCCCGATTGCCACAACCGAGGCTAAAAGATATTATTGGGTAAAAAAGTTGCGTTGCTATGGAGATTCGAACCCATCTCCCACTTCAGCCTTTGCGCGTATTTTACCATTTCAACTCCCGCACACATCTGACTTATATAAGAGACTCTCTCCTTTTAAATTCACTCTGGAGAGACCTTTAGTCCGGGTTGGTGTTACCAACCGAGACTAAAGGGACCTTTAGTCCCGGTTCGTAACACCAATTGGGACTAAAGGGTCTACCTTTAGTCCGGTTTGGTATTACCAACCGGGACTAAAGCATCAAGACCTTTAGTCTCGGTTGGTGATATGAACCGGGACTAAAAGGTTATCTTTAGTCCGGGTTGGTTGTTCCAACCGGGACTAAAGGTACTTTTACTCCCGAATATAAAATTTTCTGAGACTAAAGCCAAAATGGCATGTGGTCTAAAAGTCTATTCTCTAGTAGTGATCTTTGAGGAGTTTTACCCGTAAAGCATTGTGTGCCACTATAAGCTTATTTTGGTTTACTGGAGAAAATAATATCCAACAATCAAATAATGCATTCAATTTAATACTTGGGTCGTAGGATTCTTTTCTGTCTAGGGAACATGGATAACTAATATTGTTGTTTAACACTTCACTTTTCTTATGCCTTTAATTTGATGCATATATATACAAATTTGTTATCACATTGTTGTTTTTGGTTTTGCCTTGTATCATCACATTGTTTTACGCTAGCCAGTTAATTGTTATTTGTTAGCTTGGAAAACTACTTAGTAGTTTTTTATTAGATAGGTTATTAGTCAAGCTAGTCTCGTTTGGATCATCAATCTAGCTGATAGTTTGTTGTAGGCCCTGTTTGGTATTTGCAAAATGCTCCCTCATTCCTGAAAGAAATAACTTTATAAGGTATAAAACTTGTCTAAAAATAATATTCTACACAAATATAGAATATTATATATTGCCTTTTAATATGGAAGCTAATCATGGGTGCATGCAAATGATAATAACTGCCAAATTCATGAGATGTCTTTTGGAAAAGGAAATGATATGAGGGCAAATGTGTATTTTGTCAGCATCCTTAATAATCTATCAAAGCCCTCTATCAAAAACTTCTCAAAACTTATTTGCTATGAGATGGAGGGAGTATTATTCAAGAAGACAAAGAAGTCACGTTTAGACGACTTCATCTTATGTGAGTGTGCGCTCGTGTATATGCGAGCATCTGCATCTGTAACTGAGTCTCGCAAAAAAAATGACTTATCTCCCACTACCAGAAACATGTATTGCCTTGAGTGCCAAAAACCGCCAAGGAAATAGTCCTTGTCCATCAACCGCCAAGCAAATTCACTCAAGAATATGGGATAAGGGAAATTGTTTTTCTTGGCGGTTTTAACACTCAATGATACTTTTCTTGGAGGCTGGCCGCCAAGGAAATCAGGAGGATACTTAATTTGCCATATAGCCAAAAAAATGTTGCAACCGCCAAGAAAAGTAGTTTTCTTGAGGGTCGACAGCCGCCAAGGAAACACTTTGGACCGCCAAGGTAATTGTTGTTTCGTTGGCTGCTCTTCACCCTCAAGGAAATTATAGCTTTCCTCTAGAACTTTCCTCGCTCGTGAGGCCGTTTCTTGAGTTAGTATTTGATGATAGGGCTTCACCCAAGAAGTTAAATGAATGCTTTTATGATTTTATGCAATTAATTAAGCATGTCCCTGGTATGTCCCAGGTAGTAAGCTTTTTGTATGGTATTGGCTATAATATATAATTCGGTGGTGCTATAGCAGGTGGTGGATCATGTAGAGAAATTTCTTTCTATTGTTTCTACCGTTCCTCGTTATATTTCCATTATTGAGAAAACCATTAATTACTATATATAGTTATATGTTAGTGTTTATTTGTTTCTCCTATATTTTACCTTTCCCAAAACAGCTTATGGATCTCAACCGGCACAATGAGCTTTGCTTCATATGGCAGCTTATCTAGCCGCAGGCCACCATCGTGCACAGGCCTTTCTATGCTATCATGCATATGAGATTTTGGATGTGAACGTGAAATCGTACGTTCTAGCCAACTAGTATTCCAAAGTCGACAAATACTTTCGTTCTGTTCATGATAAGGATATCGATATTCTATTTTCTTTCCTCCAGTGCTAAGAAAGTAGAATCTACTAGCTCTTTTTTTTCACATGGAGGGTAAAATATGCATATATACTAAAGTTGTGCATTGGGAGTTGAAACAGACCAGATATAAAAGATGATATATACTGGAAAAATGTATGCATGTCCATATATATTTTATTACAATGCATGCATTACATAGCTTAATGAATAGTAGGTAGCAACATTAATTGAATTTCTCTGTTAATTACAATGAGGACAAAATTAGGTTTAGGTACGAGTAAATAATGCTACAAGGACATGTAGACTCTGTATACCAACTTCTTATCTCAGATTTTATGCTGGTGAACTAGATATTGTTTTGTTGTGTCCAACGTAACGCCGGCCTTTGCGTAAAATTTCTGACATTGGTTCTCCTATGATTCCATCTTTTCAATGCACTTCGGTGTGGTTGTGGTTGAATGATTGAGCACAATATCTGATATCTTCATAGATACATAAGAAGAGCTGTCGTCGTTCGTAGTCAATGACTACTTTCAAAGCCGAAAAGCAGAAGCATCTCTTTTTCTCTCGAAGATAACATGTTATACAAAATTTCCAGTAAAAGGAATCAATATTCTGTAAAAAGGTGTAAAAGGCTAAAGAGAAGAGAACAATCCTGAACATTCATTTCTCTCTTTTTGTCATCCTTATTGAGTGGACAATATTAAACTTCCAATGAAGATGCTGATATAGTCATAGTATTAAATTAATATGCCTGCTTATATGTCATATAAGTGGGAATTTTAGTACTTTCTATTATAATTTTGCATAGCAAAATAGTACTCCCTTCATTCCAAATTATAAGTCGTTTTAATTTTTTAGAGTCAAAGCTTATCAAGTTTAACCAATTTATATAATAAAATAATAACACTTATGATACCAAATAAGTATTATTAGATTTTTTTTTATTAATTATATTTTATTATATATCTATTTTATATCATAAATCTTTGTCATTCTCTATATACGGCCATGCTCGAGTGCCCCGGCGGCTGTGCCCGCGCGCCCGGGGGGCCACGTCGACGGCCCAGTGGACACGCCTGCCCTTTCGACCATGGCCAGGCACACCCAACGGTCCTCACACCCCTACGCTAGGGCACATTTAGTCTTTGTTCTTATTGGAGCCCACATATGGGAGATGAAGTTGGATAAGATATTTTTTTGATTTCATCCCACCACATCCTTTGGGAGAGCAGAAAAAGATGTTTCACCCATGAAGCGATTTTGAAAAATACCGTTTGGCAAAAAAACACAGCTCACAACACCTCATGAAACTATTAGTGAAGCTGCGTCAAATAGGGCATAACTAATTATAGGGGGATATGAAATCTGTTGTAGATGTTGTTATACTTAGACATGTTGATTTCTTATTCTAAAAAAAAAAAAGACATGTTGATTTCTTTTTAGAAACACTTAGACATGTTGATTTTTTTTTTTTTTAGTAAAACTTAGACACGTTGATGATAAGCCTAGCCCGGCTTCCACCCAGGCCCAGCCTGGTCAGTAAAGGCTTTATTTTTTTAGCCCATACAAAAAAGGCAGGCGGGTTGAGGCTCCTTTTCTTTTAAAAAATGGCCATTGAAGCCCAAAAGAACCAGCCCAGCCGAAGAAATTGGTCTCGTCCATGGGATTTTCCACCGGCCTTTGAAGAGCCTAGTCCGGCATCTGAACAGGCTAGCTGCTTTGATATTTTTTTTTCTCAGACTTTCACGCAATGATCTGCCCTGCGAAAATACTTGTCCTTCAATTCACCGTGTCAAACTGATGCAGGCAGTTGGGAGGAGAGCCTCGGATGGCGGACGGACACATCACACATGGTCTCACTCACATGCCTCGAGTCGAGGCAGCAGCCAACAAGCAAGGCACCTCCTGCATGTCAGCATGTGGATTGTGCTGCTTGCCCGCGGGCTCGGCTGATTCATTCAGCGGCTACTACGCGCTTTCTGTTACGCGCTTTAGGCGGTGTTGACCTCATGTTTGTACGCCTTCGAAACCGTCGCTGGCACAGTTTCTAGTGTATATATATATATAAGCCCCAAGACAAGTCAACCAATACTACACAGTATGTTTTAGCGATTAGAACGAAGCTAGCTCATGCTTCGATTGACTAGATCAGCAGTCGGCAATGGCAACCTTTCAGCCCCTGAGAGGGTACGTAGCTAACTACATGGTCTTTCCAATTTCAAGAGGGGTGATGGCCTGTCCCGGAGGCGCCGTGTACTTTATCTTCTGATAATAAGTGTTGTATACGAGTACAACTTGGCATCATTTAGTTACTATATATTGTTTTTCTAGTTTTGTTACTATTAGTCAATCAAACTATCTAAAGTCTTTTTACATAAAGGAATATAACAGTTTGGCCTCCAACACTCACAAATGAATGAATGTAGCCATTTAGTACTGATTCGTGGTACTTAAGACCACATTCCATGCATCATATGGCGAAACAAAGTTAAGACATAAAACATAAGAACAAGAGTCTATATCCTAAGCCGACTTCATTGCCTAAATAAACTTGCATTCCCCTTGTGAAGACAAGGCACCATATATCTTGCACAAATGTGAAGCTCGACCGTCCAAAAGGTTGGGGTGCAAAAACCTACCATGACGCTGCATGAAGATTGATTTCTGAAGCGACGCCTTCAAGTACGAAAACGATGAGACTCGCCGATGCCACGCACCTCAAAATCCGACACATGGTTTTCACCCGAAGATTAATGGACAAGAGGGTTATGGAGTGCTATGACAATGCCTCCAAGAAGAGACACAACACCTGAAATCGCTATTGTTGAGACCGGTACATATTATCAGCGAGGCTTTCACCGACACTTGACCCGCTGTGTAACTATAAGTTTGTCAAATTTACTAAAAAAGTGTATAATATTTATAATATCAAACAAAGTATGTTACAGAAAATATAACAAACTAAGTTTAGCCTTGTTCAGTTCGCAAATAACTTGCATTCGAACTCCTGTAGCACTTTTGTTTGTATTTGACAAATATTGTCCAATCGTGCACCAACTAGGCTCAAAAGATTCGTCACATGATTTACAACTAAACCGTATAATTAATTATTTTTTTTACTAACATTTAATGCTTCATGTATACGGATAGAAATTGATGTGATGGAGAGAGAGTGGAGAATCTTGTAACTTGCATGCGAACTGAACAAGGGCTTAGTTGATTATGTTCTTTATATGACTGAAAGTTTGAACGTACTCATCCATATATAAGTTCAAGTCTTCAACTTAATATGGGGGTCGGGCTTAGGCCCTTGAAATTTTAAGTATATTCTGATATAAAGGCATTATTTTTTTGATAGTAGATGATGTGTACGTTGGTAGCATGCATGACATTTGCAGTGACTTTGTTAAGTTTGATATATGATTTTATTATGATCTGAAAAAGAGAGAGAGAGAACTTACCATATGATGGATCAAACAAGACTGCTTTAATTAATATAATAAATTATTGAATTTTAATATAAATTTGATCAAGTTTGAAATGATTTGGTTTGACATTATGTTAGAATTGTGTCTTTTTAGAGATTTGGACGAGCGTTTCTAAGATTAGACGACTGCAGTCTAGAGGCATCCGTCGTCATTTTATATTTCCGCAGGCGACCACAACTGAACTCAAGATCGTGTCGCTTTCGGTTTCGGATTAGTTTGCTAGCTGTTCAAAACATTGATCTATAGGCTTCCATTCTAGATTACCGAGAACACGTCAGCTCCTGATTGCGGTGCACGCCGCCACGATTTTTGTTCAGCGACGAAAGCGACGTATATATCGCAGTCCTCATATCGTCTTTCCCATCTCGACGTCCAAGTACGTCCTCCACCAACTGCTGCGGTTAAAGAAAGCTCTATATCTCCAACTCCAACATGTCCCTTTTCTATTAGCACGAGTATTCAACCTGCTTTCGTTGTCTACGTGTGTTTGATCTTGTCACCTCAAGAAGACAAGAACCCTGTACTAAATCTGAGATTTAGCTCGGCTATAAGCCTAAAAGTCATGTCTGCCAGCGCCTGAGAGTGACCTTTAATTTGCAAGGCACCGTCCGTAGCTAAGGGGCTGTTTGGCACAGCTCACAACACTTTATGGAGCTGTTGTGAGCTTTTTTTTACCAAACACCTCTCCAAAATAACTTTATGGTTGAATCTATTTTTTATCTCCTCTCACAAAGAGATAAAGTAGGATGAAGCTGAAAAAAAGTAGCTTTTCACGGCTTCTCTCTTTTTTCCTCTCTTATCTATACATAAAGTTGTTGGTGAAACTGTTTTTTGCCAAACATTTTTTTCAAAAACAGTTTAGCTTCACCAAAAAAAAAAATTACTCATAAAGCAGTTTTCTAAAAAACAATTTCACTAGTGAGTTGTTGTGCTGTGCCAAATGGGGCCTAATTGTTGGTGAAATTTGGTTTTGAAAAAAAAAAAACGGTTGTTGGTGAAGGATCACCTATCATGTCATCACTCCATCCGCGAAACTATGAGTACATAATCTTGTTGGCAGATATCAATACCTAAAATTTTATATGAGTCCCTAACAAAGTATCTCTATAAGATTCATGTCAGTCATTTTTTTAAGTTGCACATTTATGAAAAATATTATATCTAAGTTTGTCATGAAAATATATTAGAGAAATCATGATACTAATTATACACCATAAATATTATTAATATATTCTTGTATGTTAATATGACAAGTACTTTTTACTCCATCGATCAACTCACGGGTCTACCTTAAAAAAGACAAAAGTCTTTTAGGAGTATATATATACCCAGCTATACAGGGGGCGATTAGTTAGTCCAGTCACGGATGACGGATCACACGACTTGTGCTTGCAGCATAAGTAATCAGCTCCCGTAGAACAAGCACAGAGCAGAGGTCCGGCGAGACAGAGCCCACGTCGGTCGGAACTCGGAACTCCTCGCTCGCTCGCGGCCGCGCGATATCCGTGGCCGTTGTTTTCCATCGGGTTGATACCGGGCGGGAGGGAGTTCGGTTGCTACCTGCTGCCAGCTCAGCATCCAAACCACCCACCCCCACCGTCCCCCACGGCCCACGCCACCAATTCCGACTGTTATTCCAAGTTCCACTCCCAAACCCCCTCGATTCGTCCATCCCCTCCCTCGCACAGTCGCACGCACGCACGCGCCTCCCTTCTCCTCTCCTCGCCGCTCTCCTGAAAATCCTTCGCCCGAAAGCCTCCGATCCGATCTCCATCTCCATCTCCATCTCCGACCCCCAGAAACCCCAGCGTTGACGCCCGCCTCCATGGACCCGAAGCCTCCCGCGCCGGCGTCCGGGCCGCCGACGCCGCGGTTCAGGCTGGGGAAGCAGTCGTCGCTGGCGCCCGAGCGGGACGGCGAGGGCGGCGCGAGCTCGTCCGAGGGCTCGGCGCAGGCGAACGGCGTCATGAGCTTCCAGCTCATGTACCTGGCCCACGAGGGCAACGCGGGGGGATCCGAGAGCTCCTCGGCGGCGGCGCCGACCCCAATTTCCGCGACTCCGACGGCCGCACGGCGCTGCACATCGCCGCCTGCGAGGGACACGCCGACGTCGTCGAGCTGCTCCTCCAGAGCGGCGCCGAGGCCGCCGTCGAGGACCAGTGGGGCAGCACGGTGCGGCCTGCTTAAGTTTCTCTTTATTTATTACAGCTCCATCTGCTTCCGTTTGATGAGGACCTTAATTAAAAGCCTTTTTTTTCTTAGAGGGAAATCTGAAAATAAATTGGATTTTTTATGGGAAAGCATCGTCAGGTTTTAAGATTGTACACTGAGGATTAAGTGCGTGACAATGACACAATTTTATAGACTATGTATATGCTAGCACGTGGAACATAGATTCAAGATAACATCATTTGTGCATATATGTCTTGTTGTGACTTGCTGCATTAGTTGAGCGTTGCTACTTGCTACTATCTGGCAGCCTTTGGTGGATGCAATGCATTATCAGAATCATGATGTGATCAAGATCTTGGAGAAACATGGCTCCAAGCATAAGGTACTACGCAGCGCGAGCGTCGCCTCTGCCTGATGTTTTGTTTTGTTCAGGTGTTCTGAATATTCGCTTCTTTCTTGAAGATTGCTCCGATGCATGTGAACAATGTTCGTGAAGTCCCTGAGTATGAGATTGACCCGGCTGAGCTTGATTTCACTAATGGCAATGATTTATCCAAGGTCTGTATATATCTTTCAAATTGGTTGTCTTTAGCACTAATAAGCTTGCAATTGGTTAACCGACCATATGCTGTTGACTTGTTTCTTTCCGATTCTACTTTCTTTATCTAAAGTTTTAAAGCCATACTTCCACCGTTAGATGTTGTTGCAATAAATTTATTAGATAGCTATTGTTTCAATCTGCTCTGCAGGGCACATTTAGAAAAGCAACATGGAGGGGCATTCCAGTCGCTGTTAAGAAGCTGGACGATGATTTAATTGTGGACGAGAGTAAAGTGTGGGTAGTTTCCATTGAATAATTCCATTTGCTTTTGCTGTATCTTGGCTTTATTTTACTGAGTTTTACCTTTAAGCTATATTATCCTGATAGTTTGGATGTATTACAGGCAGGCGTTCAGAGACGAGCTTGATGTGCTGCAACTTATTCGCCATCCAAATGTCGTGCAATTTTTGGGTGCTGTGACACAAAGCAATCCAATGATGATTGTCATGGAATTTATGCGCCAAGGTTTGTCTTAAAGGCAATATGCCGTTTAGAATCTGCATTATTTTTTTAAATGTTTTTCGATTAGTGATGGCAATACATTTAGCTAACCTTTTAGATGGCCTGACTTCATATTATTTTAGTTATGTGCATGTATAGAGTATTAAATTGTTTTTTTGCTAATATCTGATCATTATTTACCTTAATAAGTTTCTTAATGCGTCATGGTCGTGTCTTATGTTTGGCGTACTGACAATGTGAAATTAGTTTTTACTTTGTAATAGAAGCTTCTTTTGTTCTGGCAATGTTTAAATCAATGCAGGTTTCACTGTCTATCTCATGCGACTTTGTGATATTTTAACATTAAGATGCATATATGTTTCTTCTTGACTAAGTAACTTGTTATTCCACAACAGGATATCCAAATTTCATCATTACCAAAAAGCAATGAAATTACAAAATATTGTGTTCAAGTAGCATGATGACTTCTTTGTAACTACCAGCAATATGATTTCAACACTGCACAACGTCTAGATTTATTAACTCAGTTTCATAATCTATGTAACATGAACTTCATGTATATCAAAATGCAACTTCATGTTATGTCATGGGTTGTTGAGAATTACCAGAATGTTTATTTTCAGGGTGACTTGCGCACTCACATGAGTAAGAGAGGAGCTCTGCCACCATTTTATGCAGTGAAGTTAGCTCTTGATATTGCAAGGTTTACCGACATAACCTGGATACGATGAGATAAACT
Organism: Chrysopogon serrulatus; assembly: GCA_015844335.1. Lineage (NCBI taxonomy): Eukaryota > Viridiplantae > Streptophyta > Magnoliopsida > Poales > Poaceae > Chrysopogon > Chrysopogon serrulatus. The sequence goes on from JADLZL010007132.1 coordinate 70,220, forward strand.
CTGTTGGCTATTATGTTTTGTTGTTATGAAGTAAGGAAACCTGACTTGTGTTCCTTTGTGAATTGTAACAGAGGAATGAATTACTTGCATGAGCATAAACCTCAAGCTATCATCCATCGTGACCTTGAGCCTTCGTTGAGTACTTTTGTGGTTATATTTTTTCAATGAAAATTGCTTGCATCTTCTTCTGTACACACCCTCATGCAGTTCTTTAAATACCTGGTTTGTTAAAAGACTTTCTATGCCCATTGTGTAAGATAACAGTAACATATTGAGGGATGACACTGGACATCTGAAGGTGGCAGATTTTGATTTGTGTAAGATGCTAAAATGGAGAAGAAAAGTTAGAGAAGATAAAGCAGTGACTTCTCCAGGCAATGCCTGTAAGTGGACTTTATTGTTTGTCATGCTAAATCTGTGCTATATTAGTGGTGACCTTTGCCCTTCTTAATTTATTTTTCCTTTCATTTCAACTTGTAATTTTTTAAATGTCTCAGGCAGATATGTGGCTCCAGAAGTCCTGCGAAATGAAGAGTATGATACTAAAGTGGACGTCTTCTCATTTGCTTTGATACTTCAGGAGGTAAGTTGTGATATATTATATCTTTGTGCGTTTCTGTCTCCACGCAGTAGGTTGTATGGTGCATTTCTGTGTACTCTAAATATTTCTGCCAACATATTTGTATGTTATGGAACGCAGTTTACTGCTGGTATGTTTATTCATCTGACACTTTTGTTTCTTTAAACATAAGAATGACACTCATTTCAGCACCAGTTACTCCCTGCAATATCACTCATATGACCATTTTTGTGCTCAAAATGTTCCCAAATCTCAACTGTTACAGATGATTGAAGGATGCCTTCCTTATTATGATAAGAAAAATGATGAAATTGAGAAGGTACACAATTCTAAAGAAAGGCCACCTTTTCGAGCTCCTCCAAAGCATTATGCTCATGGATTAAGAGAGTAAGCAGTCATTCTTTCCTCTTTGCTTATGTAGTGGCAATTACTAGTTCAGTTATATCACTTGTATGTCTTGCTATGCATTTCAAACTTTTAGCAAACAAGTTTCTACTAGGCATGCTCAATTCAACTACTTGTATGTGTGAAATTTAACGTGTTCTATTTCCTCCATTATTGTTCGTGCTTTTCCTTTTCTAAATTTTGTCGTGACCTTTTTGCCTGTCCACTTGACACTGATGCAGGTTGATTGAGCAGTGCTGGAGTGAAAATCCTGCAGACAGGCCTGATTTTAGAGTAATTATCAATCGGCTGTCTGCTATCCAAAATGAGATAACTCGCAGAAACCGTTGGAAGGTAGCCATTAATGCTTTTTCGTTGTACTTTGAGTATTCTGTAGTGGACTATGGCAGGAGATAATGTTTGTATGTTCATTTTGCTGTATTTGAACAGGTGAGACCTCTCAAGTGTTTCCTGAGCATTGAAGGAATGTGGAAGAGAGATCGCAATGAGGGCAGCACCACCCGTTCATCACGATCACGCTCATCACGATCCTATTTTTAACACCGGCCCAATCATTTGATTTCAATCGCAAGATCATATCGGTGATTGCTAGAAAATATACTCAAATGTATATCATATTTTTGTTTTGTAAAATTATGAAATGGATGGTATTGCGACTGGTTGATTCTCAGCTGATCATAGTTTTGTTGTATATCAGGCATGCCTCACGGCCCCAACCTCATGTACAGATTGTTGCAGTCAGTTTATTGATGCCTTGGCTTTCCCCTGGGCTGGGGCAGTATAATTTATTGCGAAGCTCCTTCTCAATTAGTGTCGGGGACCAAAATAAGGGCCCTTTGGGAAAGCCCAACAAACGCAAAACTAGGCCCAGCAGAGGCCGCTCATTGCGCAAATCCGGGCCACGGCCCCAAAGCAGCTGGGAGGGCTCCTAGCCTCCACCTCGCCCCGAACCCTCCCCGCAGGGGGCCTCGGGCGGGTGCCGATTCTCCGCCCCGCGCCCGAGGCTTCCGCGCTAGGGCCCCCTGGACGAACCTCAATTTCCGTCCCGCCCGAGCCCCGGCAACCGGGGCTCGGGACGCCTCCGTGTCAAAGCCGTACCATTGACTTGACGCATATCCACCGCCACCGTCCATACCCGTGTCGGGGGGCATCCCATGCCCCGGCAGGGATCGACACCGCCCCGTCGCGACCCACGCCGGGGCCACGCGACGACGCGATCTCCACAGTGAAGGCCACGCCCGCCACTATGGGACGCCGTCATGCCTAACCTCGCCGCCAGTCACGCCGCCGAAGTCCTAGAACGCCGTCCACCACGCCGGAGCGACGATCGCCGACGTCACCCCGAAAGGGGGGGTGGATCGACCCCCTCCGGTCAACAAAACAGTCCCGCCCGTGAGCTCGAGCCGGGATGGGCGGTTACGGCGCCGGTGACCATCCACGGCTGTTCCAACCACTCCCCGTACGACACCACGCTCCGAGGCCCCCCAAGCCTCGGATCCTGGGCGGGTCAAAGCTACAGCAAGCTACAGGGCCCGGACACCCCCTCCATCATGCTCCACCAACTCCGGAAAGGGACGCCCGTCATTCCCGGCCCGGGGCGGGCGACAAAGATGGCCCCGTCACGTTCATGGACAACCTGCCCACTCCCCGAGCCTCGGACGAGGATACACGGAAGCCCATGACTTTGCTACGAGCACCACCACCTCTTGTTGTAAGGCCGGTCCTCCCCTTACGGCTATAAAAGGGAAGGCAGGCGCCCATACACACGGGCGACACACAAGCGACACACACGCCTGATATTGGCACTTCACTCAATCATCCACGAGACTTGGGACCCTGGTCCCTCTCTCATTGCTTGTACACCCTACCTACGAGCACTTCGGTGCGAGGATAATACAAGAACACCTCTCCCCCCCTTTGGGCGTAGGGCCTTCTCTTGCCCGAACTAGTATAAATCCTTGTGTTCATCTTGCACACCATCAGGAAGTAGGGAGCACGCACCACAAATTCACTCGTTGGTGCTAGGGCCACCAGTTCTAGCACCGACAGTTGGCGCGGGTAGGGGAGGCGTGCGTGTTTCGCCTCTCTTCCCGCCAAACCTCCGGATGGCCGGTAGTCGCGGCGACACCACGAGGGGCCTTTCGGCCCCAACTTTCCTCCCCCCCCGGGCTGGGCCGGGGACCCCGATCCGGTTCGGAGGTCTCGAGTTCATGTCGACAGGCACCCGGTTCGACATGGAGCTCCTTCCGACCCGGGGTCGGGGACCGGGAGCAGGCCCCCGGCGGACCCATCGCCCGGCTTTGGCGGGGAGGCACCACGGTGCCCGCACCCGCCACGCCACGGCGGGTCGCCCGACGCCCGGTGGCTTGGAGGAGGACCCTAACGGCGCCGGGGTGGGCGGCGCCTCCCACAGCGGCGCTCGGCGGCCGCCATCACCACGTCGGCCGTTTGGCATGGCCAATGCCGCGGCTACGTCTTGGCGTCGTTGGTCTCCACCACCATGGGAGCCCGAAGGAGGCGCCCGCGTCACCGGCGGCACTCCACGGGCGCCCCCAGCGGACATCCCGGCCGGACGATCCGTGCCTACGAGTACTGATCGAGGCGAGGTGGTGGGCGGTGCGACTACGGCGCCCTACGTCCACCCGATCCGGTGTTACCTCGAGGCTACGGGCCTAGGGGGTTCATCCCGAACACGCCGCGCGCCGGCTACCCCAACTCCGACTCCCGGGCGACATGTATGACCCGACTTCGCGAGTGCTTCCACGTGGAGATCGGCGACCTCGGCTGCCGGTGGCAACAACTTGGCGATAGCGGCAGCCGAGATCGAGATCCTAGGCACACCGTCGAGGCCCGCCCCGTGTTCACGACCCCGTGGATCAGGCACCTCACGATCACGGGGGCGGGGAGCGGCGGACCCCGCTTGCGTTGCAGTCCCGCCCAGGGCCGGGGGCTGGCGGCCACCCTTAGGAGCCACGCCGACCCACCATCGAGCGGTCGCGAGCTCGGAAGGCTCGAACACGCCCGTCTTCGGCTACGGCCGAGAAGATACGCAGCGTTCGAGCAAGGCCCCGCGCGGTGCATAACCACGAGCCAGCGGCTCGGCAACACGCCGCGCAGCGTTCACTAGAGGATCGTCAGCGACGAGGGGGGCGAGCACCTTCCCCGCCTTCCAACCGAGCGAGCGTCGCGCCGCCGCCCTTCTCCCTCCGGCGATGCAGAGCCCTACCCCAGAGGGGCGGCGCATCTGGCGACGAATGGAACTACATCGAGCCGCAGATCCAGCAGGCCGAAAGCTCGGCCTCACGCCAAGCATTTAAGGACGAGGGAGCCCGAGGGCGCCCTTTGGGAGGAGCGGGAGGCCTCGGTCCACCGGACCCCTCGCGGAGACCACCATGAGCGCATCCAGACAACCGCGGCAGCCTCGACGACGGCGACGCGTAACGCTTATCAATGGCGCCCGCGTGGGGGGCAAGGGCGCTGGCCGAACGCGACCGCCGGCCGCGCGCGAGGATGGCAAAGCGACAAAGCGATGAGGACCGCGATGACGCCCCCCCGGGGCCTCGTGCCTTTAGCCGGGAAGATCCGCAACGCTCGGTTCCCCTTCCGGTTCCGTCACCGGCCAACCTCACCAAGTACTCGGGAGAAACGAACCCCGAGGTGTGGCTCAACGACTACCACCGGCATGCCACTGGGTGGGTGGGGGACGACGACCGGCATCATCATCCGCAACCTCCCGCTTCACTTGGGGGACTCGGGCACGAGCTTGGCTGGAGCACCTCCCCCGCCCGCACGATCCGCGACCGGGTCCGATCTGGTCAAGGTTTTTGGGGGAACTTCCTGTGGCACATACGTGCGCCCGGAAACTCGTGGGACCTCCCTGCCGCCCGAAGTCGAACGAGCCGCCGCGTGACTTCATCCGCCGCCGAAGAAGCGCACCGAGCTACCCAACGTGGCCGGCACCGCCATCATCGTATGCGTTCCTAGACGGAACGACTGTAAGGAGCTAGTCCACGAGTTGGGTCGGGAAGATGCCCTCCACCGCCAAACGAGCCGTTCGAGGTAGCCACGAACTTTCGCCTCCGGCGAGGAAGCGGTGGAGGCGATCTTCGGGCGCCAACGACAAGGGCAAGCGGCGGGACGAAGGAGCCGAGGGAGCAGCAGCCCGCCACCCCAAGAAGAACAAAAGGGGCAAACGGAGGGGGGAAGCAAGGCAAGAAGGGAGGAGGACTCAGGGATGACCTCGTCGGGGCGCGGCCGCCCGCAAGGCACCCCGAGGCCCCCAGGGCCCGGCGTTCGTTCGACGACATGCTCAAGAAGCCTTGCCCCTTCCACAAGTTCCCCGTCAAGCACACCATGGGGGAGTGTGACTTGGCCTGCCGATTCTACCAGAAGCTCCCCCCGCCCGAGGACAAGAAGAGGAAAGAGAAGGAGGATGAAGGCAAGGGTGACGGATTCCCGGAGGTCCACGATGTTTTCATGATCATTGGCGGCCTCCCGGCGAACTTCTCCCCACGCCAGATCAAGCGCGAGCGCCGAGAAGTGTTCTCGGTGCGCCCCGCCACGCCTTATACTGCCGTGGTCCGCCGACGCCATCACCTATGGCCTCGGCGACCACCCGCCTCTACGTGCGAACCTAGGGAGATACCCGCTCGTGGTGGACCCTGTCATCGGCAACGTCCGGCTCACCAAGGTGCTGATGGACGGCGGCAGCGCCCTCAACATCCTCTACTCCGAGACCCTCAGCCTATTGGGAACGGAGCGCCCGCATCTCCGACCCTCCAACTCCCCTTTCGGGGCATCGTGCCGGGCAACGTGCCGGCCCCTCGGGCGGAATCGACCTTTGGTCGGTTTCGGGGACGCCGTCGAACTACCGCAAGGAGGTCATCACCTTCGGCGTGGTCGATTTCGGGGGGGACCTACCACGGAATCCTCGGACGTCCCGCGTACGCCGAAGTTCATGGCGGTCCCAAACTACACGTACCTCCTCCTCAAGATGCCGGGTCCCAACGGCATCATCACCGTCGGCTCCTCCTACGAGCACGCCTTCAACTGCGACGTAGAGGCTATCGAGCATACCGAGGCAATGGCGCTGTCCGAGGCCCTCGACTCCAAGCGACACGCCGGCACCTTCAAGCCGTCAGACGGAGTGAAGGATGTCCCGCTCGACCCCTCCACCTCATCCGGCAAGGCGGTGAAGATCTGCGACTCCCTCGACCCTAAATAGGAAGCTGTGCTCGTCGACTTTCTCCACGCGAACATCAACATTTTCGCGTGGAGTCCCTCGGACATACCAGGCATTCCGAGGGATGTCGCCGAGCAGATCCCTTTGATATCCGGGCCGGGTCGGCACCGGTGAAGCGGCGCTGCGCCGATTCGACGAGGAGAAGTGCAGAGCCATCGGCGAGGAGGTGAACAAGCTTTTGGCGGCGGGTTCATCAAGGAAGTTTTCCACCCACAGTGGTTGTCTAATCTGTCTTGGTTAGGAAAAAGAGTGGGAAATGGAGGATGTGCGTAGACTATACTAGTTTGAATAAAGCATGTCCGAAGGTTCCTTTTTTCCCTTACCACGTATCGACCAGATAGTCGACTCCACCTCGGGGTGTGAACTCCTGTCCTTTCTTGATGCTTACTCGGCTACCACCAAATAAAGATGAAGGAGTCGACCCAGCTCGCGACATCCTTCATCACCCCCTTTGGCATGTCTTTGCTACGTGACGATGCCCCGGGCTCGAGGAACTTGAGGGGCCACGCACCAACGGTGCATGCCGAGCATTTTTGGCAACCACATCGGTGAAACCGTAGAGGCCTACGTCGACAACATCATGGTCAAGACCAAAAGGGCTGACGACCTTATCTCTGACCTCAAGATCGCTTTCCAGTGTCTTAAGGCTAAGAGCGTCAGGCTCAACCCCGAGAAGTGCGTCTTCGGGGTCCCCCGAGGCATGCTCCTAGGGTTCATCGTCTCCGAACGCGGCATCGAGCCCAAGAAAGGAGAAGGTGGCTAGCGGTGACAAGCATGGGGCCGATCAAAGACACGAAGGGTGTGCAGCGAGTCATGGGCTGCCTTGCGGCCCTCGGCCGCTTCATCTCACGGCTCGGCGAGAAGGGCCTACCCCTATTTCGCCTCCCGAGAAAGTCAAAAGCGCTTCTCACGGACCTCCGAGGCCCAGAAGGCCTTTGACAAGCTCAAAGCTGCCCTCACCGGCCCTTTCCGATACTCAAATCTGCCCGGCCGATGGCGAGCCTCTCTCCTCATTGCGTCGGCATTGCGGCGACCCAAGTGGTCAGCGCGGACATCGTCGTCGAGAGGAAGGAGGAGGGCCACGCTCTGCCGGTCCAGAGCCCGGTCTACTTCATCCGCGAGGTGCTGTCCGAGACCAAGATTCGTTACCCGCAGATCCAGAAGCTGCTCTACGCTGTGGTCCTAACTCGGCGCAAGCTTCGGCACTATTTCGACGCTCACCCCGTAACAGTGGTCTCCTTCCCGTTAGGAGAGATCCTCCAGAACTGGGAGGTCTCGGGGCGGGTCGCCAAGTGGTCCGTCGAGCTTATAGGAGAGACCCTCTTCTACGCACCGAGGAAGGCCATCAAGTCTTAAGTCCTGGCGGATTTCCTCGCGGAGTGGACCGACACCCGGTGCCACCGCCTCATCTCCGGTCGGAATCTTTGGACCATGTACTTGACGGGTCCTTGATGAAAACGGGGGCGGCGCCCGGCCCCTCTTCGTCTCCCCCCCTCGGAGTGCATATGCGGTACGTAGTCCGTCTCCATTTCCCGGCATCGAACAATATGGCGGAGTCCAAGGGTCTGCTCAACGGCCTGAAGATTGCCGTCGAGCTCGGCGCCAAGCGCCTTGACGTTCGAGGAGACTCGCAGCTCGTCATCGACTGGTCATGAAGGACTCAAGCCGCCACGACCCCAAGATGAAGCAGCGTCATTGCAAGGCGGTGCGGCGCCTTTGGAGGACAAGTTTGACGGCATTGAGCTCAACCACGTCGTCAGGAGGCACAACGAAGCCGCCGACGAACTCGCCAAGATCATCCATTGGGAGAGCCCCGGTTCCGCCTCGACGTCTTCACCAAGGACCTCATTGCCCCTCGGTCAATCTCGAAGGGCGGGAGGAGGCCTCGGAGAATCGCTCAGGCCCCCTGGGGCTGGAGAAACTCCCGGTCCCTCCCCGCATCCGAGACCCCCTCGGTTTTTCGAGGGCGCCCCGGCGCCTAACACCGAGGTCATGGAGATTGACGGAGGGGGGACCGAGCCCGAGCCCAAGCCGGACTGGAGGAAGCCATACCTCGATTTGGATCATCAGGAGCGCTCCCCGAGGACTTCAACCAAGCCCGGCGCATCGCGAGAAGAGCAAAGTCCTACGCCGATTATTGAGGGACGACCTCTACAAGTGAAGCCCGTTGGGGGTCTTGCAACGATGCATCACGATCGAGGAGGGCCTCGATATCGCTAGTCCGTAAGATCCACGCCGGTGTATATGCGGTCATCACGCCGCTCCACGCTCCCTCGTCGGTAGCGCCTTTCGATGGGGGTTCTCTTTTGGCCGACTAGTGGTCGCCGACGCCACCGAGGTGGTACGCACTGTGAAGGTTGCCGATTACTACGCTCGTCCGACACACCTGCTTTTTATGATTCGGGCGCTATTAGACCATCCCAATCACATGGTATTTTATTTGTGTGGGGTTTGGACTGGTAGGACCCCTCAAAAGGCACCCAGGGGGCTTCACTCATCCGCTCGTCGCCATCGACAAATTCTCCAAGTGGATCGAGGCGCCGCCCGTCACCAACATTCGGTCCGAGCAAGCGGTGCTCTTCTTCACCGACATCATCCACCGCCGAGTCCCGAACTCCATCATCGACCACGGCACCCGGTTCACGGGGTGAAGTTCGAGCCTCTGCGACAAGCACCGAGATCACGAATTATGCGGTCCTCGGTGGTGCACCCCTGCACGAATGGGCAAGTGGAGCGGGCCAACGGGATGATACTGCAAGGGCTCAAGCCTCGGATCTTCAACAAGCTCGACAAGTTCGGCAAAAGGTGGCTCGAGGAGCTCCCCCTCGGTCGGTTGGAGCCTCGATCGACAACGAGCCGGGCGACGGGGTTCACACCCTTCTTCCCGGTGTGGGCCGAAGCCATCCATCCCGCCTACCGACTTGGAGTTCGGATCTCCGAGGCTCAAAGCCTACGATGAGGCACGCAATCAAGTGGCTCGGGAGGATTACATTTGGACATGCTCGAGGAAGCGAGGGACGCTTGCCCTCCTACACTCAAAGCAAGATACCAACAATCCCTCCGACGCTACCACGACCAACGAGTTCGGACCCGAGACCTCAAGGATGGCGATTTGGTGCTTCGTCTCCGCCAGGACAATCGAGGCCGCCACAAGCTCACGCCACCTTGGGAGGGACCCTTCATCATCGCCGAAGTACTCAAGCCGGGTATCTACAAGCTCGCTAACAAGGACGGCGAAGTCCTCAACAACGCTTGGAACATCCAACAGCTACATCGCTTTTACCCTTAGAAATTCCAAGCATTTGTACATACGACACATGCACTGCATTTTTTTTTACGCTAAGGAAAACTAAGTCCTTAGGCGTTCGCCCAAGTCGTAATATTTTGTCCTCAATTGGACTCAGTGAGACTTGGTTTTGGCTCACGAAACCAAGTCTCCCTCGGGGGCTAGAAAGGGGGGACCCACTCCTACAAAGCACCCCTCGAAAAACTTTTACGCTTTTCGGCTATCTTTCGTAGACTCTACGTTCCCAAAGGTCTCGCGTACTTAGGAAAAGGCACGACGTGATGCCATCCCGAGGCCGAGGATGGCTGAGCCGCGAGGCCACCTATGCATATGCGCTATGGTGCCTCCGCTCGCCGCCCTCAGCCAAAGGAGGACTCCGAGCGCCGCAGGGAGGTCGCTCATTGTTGACCCTCGTTAGCGTCAACTTTTACTAGGGCTTTTTACCCGAATGAAAACAAGAAAACACACTAGTCTAGGGTTTTATCGACAAATTCCACGAGTTTTGCATATTCTGCTTTTTTTCGGGGTGATTTTGAGAAAAAGCTGAAAAAGAGGGATTCTAGTGCATATTTAGCACGAAAACTTATCCGCCACGGAAATATCACGATTGGGCTCAGGAACCATCTAGAAGACACCCGAAGCAACGGGACCCTGAGAGGAGGAAAAGTGGGGCCGGCCGGCCCCACCTTGGGGCCACACCCGGCCCCGCCGCTAGGGTTTTGGCCCCCTTCCGGAAGCTTCCTCCACCGCCTATGAGGAGTCATCTTGGCCCTTGGTTACGTCGGTTTGATCTGCGGTGCACGTCAATCCCACAGGGCTATAAATAAAGGGGCAGCCCCTCCCCGGAGCATCAAGTCATTTGGAGACCCGACCATCAAGAGCCTTCTCTAGTTCATCGAGCCTCTCTAGTTCATAGTTTTAGCCTAGTTAGATTAGAAGTAGAAGAGTTCTAGTTCTTGGCGGGATCCGGAGCCCCGGCGTGCATGCGGGAGCGCGGAGTTCGGTATAGTTCTAGTACTTTGCTCTTATTGTATTCAATATTATGATTCAGGCAACATTGTTCTTAATTTCTTATATATTCTTAATTGCAATAGTCATTGTCTACTTTGATTATATGTCTAGGATAGTTGGTTTGATCTTATTGAATTCATGTAATTGCTCGTATAGCGTTTATCCAAGTGGCCATTTGGGTAGATGGTAGACAATATGTAGACGTGGTGTCTAGATATCTTGTTTATCTGCGAGTGCACCCCCGACGTCTTGGGGACGTGTGGTAGTCCGCGCAGTGGCAATTTGCGTTGGTTCCTCTGTAGTCCACCCTCCGTGCGTAGGACTAGCATGGGCACGGTCGCGAAGGAGGTGACCTTTGTGTCTTAATACCCTCATTAGTTGATGCCTCTTTACATGTGATAATGATGTAGGGTTAACTTAACAATGATTGCTAGATGTAGTTGCACTAATTAGAGTTATTCATTGATGTAGTTATTGAATTACCTTAGTATTTATTCTGAGTTTATCCATTGGCTAGCTATTGTTATGACTAGAAGAGCTCTCGATGTTTATCTATTTATGATGACTGATCATTATCATTATTTATCATATATATATATCTTTTATCACGTGACTTATCCCCTGTTATGAGTAGGATTCTAGTTATGGTTTGCCTTTCACATCAATAGTGTAAGTTATAGTTTATAAGTCCTACATATAGACCTTCCCAGTGGTATAAATATAAATCGACAACCCGGTAGACTTCCCTAGGTAAAATGCTACAACGGTATAATTATCCGTAAAACGCGAGAACCCAGTTAGTTTATATTCTTATATTTATATTCATATCTCTTATTTCTGCCTAGTCATATTGAATACATGTAAATCTATAGTTATTTCTTAAGCAATATAATTAAGGATGACAACTTAATTCATGCTTAGAAATGATAGTGATAAATAGGTGGCTAGTTGCTAATGACAAGTTAATTATATACCGACCATTTTTGACGTTATTGCTAGGGGTAGGATTTATCTCTACTTTTTAGTAGTGACATTAGAAATGCCAACAAGCATTTTTGGCGCCGTTGCCGGGGAAGGTAGCTAGGCAATTAAGAACATTGATAGACTTATAATTAAGCATGTGATCGAAATAACCATTAACCCCTGCTCAAGCGGGATTACCCTTGTTTGTCTACTTTAATATCTTATGCGGGGTAATAAACGACCGGTTTACGACCTTTCCGGCATGCCCCCACAAAATAAGAAGAAACATAACAAATCTAATGTTGGAGAAAGAGGTCGATGTCACAGGACTTTAATTTATATCTCAAGTGACGGGAACAAAGATGTTGCATCACTCATAAATTCCAGCATGTGAGTCATGGTAAGTATGATCAAATAAAGGTGAGAAAGTCTTGCTCATGGACTTTAAATTTGATGAGTAGTTATCTTTTGCATTCCACTACATGTTTACTTTTTTTCAATCCAAACATCCATCTCATTTAGTTTAAAGTTTTTTCATCCATAACATGTTTAGTTCCATTCATATATCCATCCTAACTTACATTCTTATAAATAATTAAAAGAAAAAACTCACCATAATCATGCTTTTTCATCTCTACTTGAATAAACTTCTATAGTACTTTCATGTTACTTGTATTTGCTATAGTATGCTTAGGTTTAGAAGTATCTTCATACACCTTTGAAATTGAGCATTGACTGTTTTCCTAAGTTAAAATAAACATGGTGTCTAGTTTAGTTTTTGAATCATAAGGTGATTTGATCTTACTTCTAAAAGGTTTTTTGAATTAAGCAAGGTGCTTAGGTTAAAATCCTTTCCTGATTTAAATTGGACATGAGTCTATGTTGATTCTTGAGCTGATAGTACACTTTAGTAGATGCTAGTTATTTTATCAGACTAACCCCTATAGGAGAATTCTCAAATTCAATCTGGGTAAGTCAAGAAAAGAATTCACATATGAGAAGAATCAAGGCAGATGATAACTTTGCACAAGAAGTCCAGCTTGTGAGTATTAATTTATCTTTTGTTACAAGTCATCTTTGCCTTGAACCATGCTAAATTGCAACAACAACATAAAACACGATAGACACAATTTATGCTAAATAATCTTAAACCATATATCATCTTGAGTAGCATAAAAGAAAATCAAAATAATAATAATAAAGAATGGACAATAAACCCCTGTATTTCAATCTTGCTATTCCCTCGGGTATGTGTCCATTAATATTTTGTAGGAAAGAACAACTTTAATCTATTGGAGAAGAAGTTTTCAAGTGAGCATTATTACATCTCCAATAGACCCGAACCCTCCTCTTTCAAGTAAGTTCGTCACCACTTACTTAGAAGGATGAAGACATGAGGTACGTTTGTCCAAGCCTCATGCAACATGTAACTACAATTAACATCTCATACCATATTGCTAATTTGTCTTGGTCATTTCTACCCTATGCTATGCTAAAACATAACTTGCTAAATATATATAATAAAATTCTCATGTGGTTCACCATACATATTCTTGGTTCTATATGAATAAATACTATGCTTTAGTCCTATAAACTTCCTTATTCTATTATAAGTATGCTTTAGAATATTACTTAAATATTATGAACATCAAGCATACTTATATAAGAATTTAGTTGTACATATAGACTAACCCCTCCTATATATAAAAAAAAATGTTTAAATCATATTAGGAGACTATTTATAGAATCAATTCAAGGTTAAGGGTATGCTTTAAAATAATATCTCACTTTAACCTTGATGCAAATTTTTTGAGATAGTGGTGAATCATCGAAAACATGAGCTATAAATTAATTTTTAACTCTTAGGCAAATACTATCCGTACTTTGATAAATAGTATATTCCTTCGGATATATGTTGTCCACTAACCCCTTGCAGAGAAGACATAAAGAGAAAAGCAGAAGGTTTGAAGAGTGAGAAAGGAGTACAACATTCAAGACAAGATGCTAATGAATAACCCATGATACAAGAAAAAAAAAGAGAAGACCATTGAACTTCATTTACCCTTCATCATGCTCTAATAATGGAGGTAACATCTTAAGAAAAGTGGTCAATTAATTTCCTCTTGGTCCTGGTATGCAATAAATGAAAATACAACCATGTTATAGTTACAACTTAATTTGATCAACCTAATTAAACTTAACATAATTTGTTCTCTGAGTTTGTTCATAGCACCATTCTCTTAATTTCAGTCTTAACCAAGTAATCTATAAATACTTCATCTATTATTCTTGATACATTATAAAGATGAACAGTCTTTCTTGTGGTTGGTGCCTTTACTCTTTATCTCACAAGTTTAAATGTCCTATTTATACTTCTAATCCTCTCACCCGTGATAGAAATAAACAATATGAATAATATCAATCTTATTGTGCCCAAGGTTAGAGGATGAATAAATTTTCTGGTTCCGTTGGTGTTCTCCCACCAGCAGAGCCCATGCACTTGATCGCTACCTTGTCTTTATGGGCAGAACGCACTTTAATTAAAGTGTGGGGGAGACAATTCCCCAAATTCTACAAGTGAGAGTTCTTAATTAGTAATAATGATGCACATAAGATTGGCTTTGAGACGTCTACAACAGAAAGGAAGAAGGTGGCACTGCCATTGGGAGCCACTAGTGGAGGCACCACCTCAATCCTTACCCTCAAGAGCAACTCTGTCACACCCGGTTTTCCAAAGAATACCGAGCGCTAACTATATGTGTGCCCAGGATGTCCACACAACACATATAGCAACAAAAATGGAGATTATCAAAGACAATGCTTTATTATATATCGAAACATATTTACAACATGACTTACATCTATAACAAAGCACAATAGAAGTATTCTTAATCTTACTGTCTTTGGGTCTTCATACTCCACGAGGGGACGGTTGGATGGGAGAGCACTCGCCTAGCACCCTTGGAACTCCACTAGGAACAGTTCACTTCAACCACCATCCGATACCCATCCGGGATTTTGTTGATTGTAAAGCAAGCGTCACAAGCACCATGCTCAGCAAGCATAACATGAGGGGATGCAAGGCTCAAAAGGCTAGACACGGCTGAAGCTGCGGTTAGCACTTTTAATTGGTCATGTTTTATTATTATACCCGACTTTCTAGGTTATGCTTAGCACCCCAAGTGAATATATATAATCATCATCATCAAGATTAACCATGGTCCATACCATCCATCAAACCATCTATCTCGAAAAGGATCCGGGCCGCTCGTGACCGTGAGCACTACCGATATATCGTTTGATCAAACTCTGCAGAGTGTGTACACTTTCACCATGAGTCGTGATACCCATATGCCCGAGGCGGCCAACCTCGACTCACTTCCAAGGTAAGTCGGCGGGGGTTCACTACGAGGCCTTTCCAAAGACACCCTAACAAGTTAGTAGCCGCGAGGTTTCAGCAGCTAGGCGAATGGAGCCCCCCTTCAAGGCGGTGCACAAATGACCGCAGCCCAAAGAACACATCTTGACGGGCAAGAAGCCATTCTGCAACCTAGGCCCCCTCTTGCGCCTTTCGGTAACCACTAACAAGCTAGAGAAATCTAGTTACTTAGCCAAGACCCGAGCCATATAGTCCTCATGGTTGTGCGGATGTCTGGGTGGCCGCTTTAAGATTAAGTCCTTACGGAGGCGGACTAGAGCACCCCAAAGGCCCAATGCTCTAGCCCCCTTCTGTCCATGTTACTAAAGAGCGTCATTTTAACCATTGATCCATAAGTTATTAATCAAAATTAATATAAAGTTAGGTGATTGCAAGCTAAGCAAAGCTACCCATATGCATCAACCCGGGGTATCAAGGAATATGGTACAAAGTACTAGGTAAAGTCCTTATGGGTTCATCATATTAGACACGTGCATATGAAAATAATTATATAGTTCTTAGGTAACAAAGGAACTCATGTTACACTTGCCTTCCAAAAGTAGGACAAACTTTCCATCCTTTCCTTCCGGATCATCCTTGCACAGCTCCACCTCTAACGATAGCATCAACCAGCACAAGCATCTTAAACAAACCTAGAAACAATACACCAAGCATCATAAAAGAAACACATAAAGGTTTGAAACACGTAGGACTTGTAACTACAATCGCTTGAGCGCAAAACAACCGAAACGAAAGCCACAATTAAAGGATATAAAAGTTGAAAGTTACAGATGGAAATGATTGGATTTAGGTACGCAAGGTGGGTTTTATACTAGAAGGAACATACACACCAGAACAATAAGGATTGGTTATGTGTATAGGTTACTTGGGAACATGTCATTATTAACCAATGCACTATGGTAGATTCAAGATCAAAGGAAAATAGGATTATTGTTAATGGTGCATTGGTTGAGAATACTCGGTGGCGGATAGCGGCGGGTAGCAATGACTATAAAAATGATAAGTCAGAGACACAAGATCATGTAGGAGGACTCAGAGCGGGGAACACGGTGAATTGCTGAGGCATCCTAGACACGCACGTCGGTGGTGGCCGGTAGTTAGGATGAGCGGTTGCATGGTTATCGAAAGGACCAAAGGGTGATATCTTTCATGGGGTTTCTAGATACTGTATAGAGTATATTGTGGCAAAGGGGCATGATGTTTTGACCGTTGGATAGTCGGGGAACGAGATTGCAAGATGGCATGGCATAGTTGTTGGCAATTGGCATGGTAGGAGCAGCGACACGATGATGTTTATATATTTGGTGATGTGGTTTATATGGACAAGACAACTTGCAGATATGTGTATAAGTATATGATAAACTCTATGGTTGAAGGGCTTGATCACTGGAGTAGCGAATCATCGAGAACGCCGCATGCCAACCGGCATCAATGCGCTGGAGGGGCAGCGAGAGGCAGCGAGCACAAAACTGGATAATATCTCTTTTTCGTCTTTGATGATATGACCATGGAACCTTGCAGAGGTGTGTGCAAGTATGTAAATGATAGTCTAGCCAAAGGATACATATTGGGGTTCAATGGATCAATGGGAACGCCGTTGCCAAAAACAGGGTAATTGCTGTTTGGACAACAAGGGTAGTGGACGCTTCGGCTTCGATATCTCGGCCATCGGAGATTGCATAGCCAAACCAATTTGTGGGATCATGTGCAGGGATGTCATGAGCATGTGGGTTCGAGGGATAGTTGATTTGGGCTGTGGATTAGCAAGGAACGCCAACACGACTTAGAGTTGCAATCTGCCAAGACAGCAGGAGCAGCGGGTACGGAGATGGCGATATCTCTAGTTTCTCAACTCCTATGGCGAAACCATTTTACAGAGCTGTGTTCAAGGATGTAATCTACAACTCCACCAAAGGGATTGATGATTGGAGGCACGAAACAGCGAGGAACGCCGATTCCGTGAATGACAGCAAATCTGCCCGCGAGGACAGCAACACATACAACGGGTAATCTCCATCGGGGATCAACCATATGTCATCTATGGTACTTGATATGCAGCGAGGAACACAAGAACAACATGGGGATGATGATGGAGGGTTCTCACCATGGGGATTGGTGTGGTGGAGCGAGGAGAGGCATCAACGGTGGCCGGTGACGACGATCTAGTGCATCGGGGCATCCTTCTCGCGTTGCGGTTGATCGGGGCAGCCATGGGGGAGGATGAGGAGCTGCAGGGGCGTCCCTCCTCTGTCCTTGACGTGGGAAATGAAGGGGGAGGTGTGAGGGGGCTGTGGGGGTGGTATATATGAAGGGGAGATGAGTGGAGGTGAAGGGGTGGGAAGGCAAAGGGTCTTGGCTTGATATTTTCATGTCTTGGTTGATATTTTTGTGGCATATTGAGAGGCTCCAAGGGGTTGACGTGGGAGAGAGGATAGGAAGAGTTAGAGGGCTGGTTGGGCTTGATGTTGGTCCATAAAAGATAGAAGGATGGTTGGGCTTTGATCCGAGGCGAGAGCTAAGGTAAGGTTTGGACCGGATTTGGCCCGAAACGACGTCCGCGGATGGAAAGAGTTGGGTTGACCCATTAGCAAAAGAGAGAAATGGGGAGGTGTGGTTTACTAATGATCTAAGTTGGTGGATTTGTCCCAAGATAAGACAAGATGGAAGGAAAGAGTTGGGCTTGATCCGCCAAGTTATCAGAGTTGCGATTAGGGTTTTCATAAAATTGGAAGCTTCAAAGAGGTGGGATTAAGGCTATAGAGATTTCAAGGATGGATCATATATAAGTTTGGCTTTGATCAAGAGGAGAAAAGGTGAAGGGAAAAGGACCCATGTAGATGTTTCCTAAGGTGAGGAAAGAAAAGCAAGTCAAAATTGAGATTAACTTGGATACATGACACGTGATTGATTTGACTTGAACAAAATAAGATTGAATTGTGTGAGAAAGAAGAGATATAAAGATTGGTCACTTAGCATAGACTTTGGGTTTTGGAGAAGACTAAATCAAAAGAGATTAGGAGCTCAAATATAAGGGAGAAAGGATAAAAAAAAAGAGAGAGAGAGAGAGAGAGAGAGAGCAAGGCTATGACCAGTTAAGGTTTTAGAGGGCATGAGATTGGGTGCCTAGCAAGATGAAAGTTTGGGATCCATCAAGGTTCTTGGAATAAGGATCAAGGTGTATGGATTCCAAGGATTTCATCATGGGTTTGAGGTTATGGAAACATGGTTAAAGATCAAGAGAGATTTGCTTTGTTTAAAAACGTAGGCGCATTTGTAAAGCTTTAAATTCATTTTTCATACATAAACACTATGCAATGGCATGAAGTGCAACAAACAAGTCATATTAAATTGTAAAAGGTTTAGAAAATAATTTCTTCACTTGTTAGATTGACAACAAACTTAACAAAAGGTTGGAAACTTTTAGAGAAATGTTAAATTATTTATTTTATTTAGTGTTTTGAGGCACATCCCCAAAATAGAAATTTTGGGGTGTGACAAACTCGAAGTACTCAATGAACCACTGCAAGGAGAAGTCTAGTTCGAAGGACTATAAATATCAAACCCTCGCCGTGAGGTAACATCGGTAGTTATCTATATGTACTTTCTTGCATCGTATGATTTATTCTCTCTTTAACATGACTACTTTTCTATATTAGCAATGCATAGAAATAATAAAAATAAATAGTCTTGCATTAGGCTACATTCATGCATCTTAAAAACTCAAAGCCCCAAGTGAAGCCCTTGTGGTGTAAAAGCTATAAGAGTTCTCACTGTGGTGGCATACAGAATAAAAATATATATCATGCATTTACAATTTATGCATATAAACCCATAAAATCCAAAAAGATTAAGCGAGCATCCTCTTTGTAATCTTTGCTATCTTAAAAATACTTTTAAAACCTCCACAACACCCAATCCTCTAAAAATGGCTAATCGTTAACATTTTATCCTAATACCGTTCCACGAGTTTTGGTGTTTTGTGGGAGCTTTTTGCAGGATGACTCCAAGAGCCAGCTTACCTAGGAATATTCATTTTCATCACTTGAAGTACACCTTTCCGACATGCAGCTGACCCCTGTATAAAGGAAGTAACTTCTTGGGTGATGAAACCGAAGTATTCCAAGCAAACACTTGCTCTTATAAGCATGAGTTCCTCTGTAAGCACTCGGCTTCAACGATCAACCATAAACAAACATCTAGCTTGGGGAGCATCCCCTAGTTATCAAAGCACGGTTAGAAGCATGGGAGAAAGAGAATAAAGTCAAGATTTGGAGCCGAGAAAAGAGAGAAGCAAAAGAGGCGTAAATGAGATGGAAGGAAGGAGGCACGTGCGGCATCACCATGAAACGGGGAGTTGACTGAGGTTACCTCAGACAATGAACCCACTGAGTAAGTGTTCTCCTCTATCTAAGTCCTGTCGGTAGACTTTAAATTCCGTACCCTAACCATAAGGTTAGAATGGTAGATATCTCATTAAATGCATTTGCAATTTATTTAGCAGCATAATTTTGTTTACACACTAAAAGATATAAAAACAACAAAAGTATTTACTTTGTATCACTCATGGCATCACAAAGCCCCATGTGGATACCCTAGGTATTTTCTGAAGGAATATCATTTGTGGTGGCATAAAATAAAAATAACAAAATATAGCATTCATATTTAAATTCCTGCATCATAAATAGAAAATTCAAAAATAAGAGAAAAGTGAAATCCTGTTTTAAATTAGACAATATTAAAGCTAGCTCATAAAGGTGATCAATTACTCTTTGGCTGACCGCTAACCCGTTAACAAATTCGAGCCTCGAGTTTTGGTTTCTCTTTGTGGAGAGTATTTATGCAGGAATAACATCATAGCAAGGAAAGAGTCTATCAGTGGCACCCACCAGGTCCGCTACTGGTTAGCTCACTCTAAAAAGACATCTACACCAAGTATTGCAACCATCCGGCTTGGAGGAGGAGCATCCCCTAGTTATCGGTGACTACACCTAGGCGATTATTAAATTTACTTGTTATATATTTATAAAATATCAAAAATATGTGGACACATGAAGGTCCACGCCTGTTGAGTCTTTTATGAGTCTTTGGTTAAATAAAATCTAAAAACCAATCAAAAGAAGTCTTAGTTAGTATTAATTATATTAGAGTGTGTTTAGAGTCAGTCTAGGCTAGAGTTAATTAAAAATTGATGAACATTAAAATTTTGTCTTGGAAATGATGAATAGTTGCTCTATTATAATGCTTACTAAGTACCTACTTGCCAAACTTAAAATCTCTCTGGTTCTAAGCATTGATGTTTTAATTGGAGAATTTATTCTGAACCTTAATTGTGGAGGCATAAGCTTGCGCTAAGTTTAGGTAGTTGATTGATATGATTCATAAAGGTTGAGCTGCTATTTATCTTATTCCTAGCATTGCTAAGTTCTAGAGGTTTATTTTGAAAATCTAAAAATTACATGATGAGCTCTTGTATGATAAATTGTGAATTCCTACCAAAACCAGAATTAATATCTTAGAGGATAGGAAAATCTTTTCACATTCAAGCTGCTTGCTTTGCATTGAGTTTAGTCAACCTGTGTTGTATACCTTATGAGAGTCTTGTCATGCTTTTAAAACCAAGAAACACTTGCACACTCCAGTCCTCATATGCATTATTCCTACTTTAGGGGTAATCGCAATCATTCACTATATTTCCATACATGTTCATCATAAAATGTTCACCTCCTACACTGGGAGAGGACACAAAAATATACAATCACCCTATAGAATAACCCCTGTCTTTAATGCTCTAAGTCCTGATTATATCTCTCGATCCATTTATTGTATTCAAAGGATGCATGTGGCTATGCAAAAAAAAAGAAAAGAAAGAAAAAGAAAGAAAAGGGGAGTAAAAGATGGACAAGTGTCCCAGCAATTAAAACAATGGGTACTAGATGCCCGCCTCCCTAAATAAAAAAGAAATAATAAAGATAGCCCATATCTTTCCCGAGAAAAATTTCAAATAGAGAGTTATTTTCAAAGAGCAACCCTAGAATTAGAAATTAGCCATAAATAACACATATTCACCTAGCCACCATATTCCATACACATGCACGTCTTGGTTTGATTGTATGCCTCGATTCTCTGTGGATCCATTAGTTGACTTTACAACACATGTTTTGCAAGTATGCCTATCCTTGTTATTGCCACTCCTATGAGCTCCACCATAAATACCTTTAGCTATAGGAGGCATAACATCATTAATGCCTCAAGAGAGAACCACAAATACCACATGCATTGAGAGACTTGAGGGTGTCGTACAATTAAGCTCGAGTTTTATTCGAAAAACCTATGAAAACTCCGGAATGTTGGTATTGCAAAGAATTTGAGATATAGTACTTATTTGGATTGTTCTATCTTTCGATTGCTCAAGACTTGTGCAAAAATTTGTGAAGCCCCATATTACAGGTGAAATGAGTAAGTTTGAAGATTAGAGCATTCATTGTTTGATCCGGAGGAAATTTTCGTTTGAAAGCAAGTGTACTGGAAAGTATAACAACATTGTAGCAACTCCTGATCTAAAGACAATATCAGCTAGGCTTAGTTTGTTTGCCAAGGGACTGGCAAAAGGTAAGCTTGGGGGTATTGTTGACACTCGTTAGCGTCAACTTTTACTAGGGCTTTTTACCCGAATGAAAACAAGAAAACACACTAGTCTAGAGCTTTATCGACAAATTCCACGAGTTTTGCATATTCTGTATTTTCCAAGGTGATTTTCGGAGAAAAGCTAAAAAAGACGGATTCTAGTGCATATTTAGCACGAAAACTTATCCGCCACGGAAATATCACGATTGGGCTCGGGAACCATCTAGAAGACACCGAAGCAACGGGACCCCGAGAGGAGGAAAAGTGGGGCCGGCCGGCCCCACCTTGGGGCCGCCCGGCGCCTCGGCCGCTAGGGTTTTGGCCCCCCTTCGGAAGCTTCCTCCACCGCCTATGAGGAGTCATCTTGGCCCCTTGGTTACGTCGGTTTGATCTGCGTTGCACGTCAATCCCACCTAGGGCTATAAATAAAGGGCGGGACCCCCTCCCTAGAGCATCAAGTCATTTGGAGACCCGACCATCAAGAGCCTTCTCTAGTTCATCGAGCCTCTCTAGTTCATAGCTTTAGCGTAGTTAGATTAGAAGTAGAAGAGTTCTAGTTCTTATTGGGATCCGGAGCCCCGGCGTCAATGCGGAGGCGGAGCGGAGTTCGGTATAGTTCTAGTACTTTGCTCTTATTGTATTCAATATTATGATTCAGCAACATTGTTCTTAATTTCTTATATATTCTTAATTGCAATAGTCATTGTCTACTTTGATTATATGTCTAGGATAGTTGGTTTGATCTTATTGAATTTATGTAATTGCTCGTATAGCGTTTATCCAAGTGGCCGCATTGGGTAGATGGTAGACAATATGTAGACGTGGTGTCTAGATATCTTGTTTATCTCATGAGCGAGTGCACCCCGACGTGTGCCGGGGCGTGTGGTAGGTAGTCCGCGCAGTGACAAGTGCGTTGGTTCCTCTCCGTAGTCCACCCTCCGCATGCGTAGGACTAGCATGGGCACGGTCGCGAAGGAGGTGACCTTTGTGTCTTAATACCCTCATTAGTTGATGCCTCTTTACATGTGATAATGATGTAGGGTTAACTTAACAATGATTGCTAGATGTAGTTGCACTAATTAGAGTTATTCATTGACGTAGTTATTGAATTACCTTAGTATTTATTCCCGAGTTTATCCATTGGCTAGCTATTGTTATGACTAGAAGAGCTCGATGTTTATCTATTTATGATGACTGATCATTATCATTATTTATCATATATATATATCTTTTATCACGTGACTTATCCCCTGTTATGAGTAGGATTCTAGTTATGGTTTGCCTTTCACATCAATAGTGTAAGTTATAGTTTATAAGTCCTACATATAGACCTTCCCGATTGGTATAAATATAAATCGACAACTGGTAGACTTCCCTAGGTAAAATGCTACAACGGTATAATTATCGTCGTCCGCTTGCGAGAACCGGTTAGTTTATATTCTTATCTTTATATTCATATCTCTTATTTCTGCCTAGTCATATTGAATACATGTAAATCTATAGTTATTTCTTAAGCAATATAATTAAGGATGACAACTTAATTCACGCTTAGGAATGATAGTGATAAATAGGTGGCTAGTTGCTAATGACAAGTTAATTATATACCGACCATTTCGACGTTATTGCTAGGGGTAGGATTTATCTCTACTTTTTAGTAGTGACGTTAGAAATGCCAACAAGCATTACTTAAAAGGCAACGGGGCCGTGACAACTATTCACGCAGTCCTTACCCTCGGTTAAAGAGCGACCCTCGGCTGCAAAGCATCCTCGCAAAACTAAGTAACGAGCACAACTGAAAGGGAAACGCGAGAGATAACGAAAAAACCATCACAAAAGCATAGGGCCTCGACGGGCCGACTAACACAAAGTGTTCCATGAACAAAAGCCAACATAAGTTTCTATTTACATGGGCACTTGAGCCCAGCTTGCAGGGTCTACTGGGGGGCGTCCGGGTCGCCAGAGCCTCGGACAACAGCGTCCACGACCTCGACATCCGCAGCCTCGGCGTCGCCAGCCTCCTCCGCAGGAGTGGAAACGACGGCAGGTGCGAAGATGTTCGCCAGCGCGATTGGAGCCCTTCGCCTCGGCCTCCTCAACGAGTTGGGCGAGCACCTCGCTCTCGCGGCCCTATCTCCTCCTCGGCCACAACGAGCCCCTCGGCGATCCGAGGGAGGTCGAGCCGATAGTGGGACATGGTCGCGAGCGTATGTGACACGCCGGCTCGCCGCAGGGCCTCGTGGCGTCCGCCTCCATCCGCTTGTGGCACCGCTGCCAAGCTGCGTCACCAAGTTGCTTCCGCCGGCATCCTCCGCCTCCACCGCGGCACAGAGGCGGCCGTGGCCTCCCGCGTCAGGGAGTCGAGCTCACCCCCGCGCCGAAGTCAGAGGCGGTCTGCGACGCGGCGAGGCTCTCCTCGGCTTCAGTCACCCCGCCTGCAGTTCAGAACGACCGAGAGTCGACTCTCGGATAATATAACGCAACACGATGGACAATCACGGTGCATACCTTGTAGTTGGTCGTGGAGGGTCGCGGCCTCGGAGGTCCCACGCATGAGCTCGTCCTTCGGCTTGGAGTACTCGCCAGAGCAGGGCGTTGTTCTCATCCTCCACGGTCTTCGGCTTTTTCGGACAAAGCCTTGATGGAGTGCCGAACGCGAGGCTTGGCGAGCATCGCCTCCTACTCGGCTCGGGCCGGTCGAGGCTCGTGGCGTGACCAGCCGCCACCTCTTTGGAAAGAACGGCGTCCGCGCGCCGTCGACGCCTCGACCTTCAGCTCGAGACAAGGAGAGCGGGCTTCTCGAAAGCTTCGGCGTCCTTCTCTCGACGGTCATCGTCCTCAGGCCACGGACCCCTGGCGAAGGAGCTGGTTGTTGAGGCCGGCCCGGCGTGCGGAGGAACCAGACTTCCGCTCGGCGTTTCGCTAGTTCTGCGACGGCGAGTCTCAACCGTTTAGTTATGGGAAAGAAGTCTGCGGGGACAAGGGCCGCGTGGTCGCCTACACGGTGGGCGGGGGCTCTGGCCCGGCCTCGACACGATGGTCGGGCGACCTCCTCGTACGGTCGGCCGCAACTGCGACACGCGCACCCGAGTTTTCCCTCCTTGGCGTCGTCCACGCGAAGACCTCTCACTGCTCTCAGGGTGCTGGCGATCCATCGAAACGACCCGGCCCACCATCCGGTGCTTGGTGGCGTCACCGGCCTCGGAGCGGCCGGCCCTCCGGCCTCGGCGGGCTCCTTGGCGGCCCACCGAGTGCCCACTTTGGCTGCGGCGCCCACGGCGGATGCCTGCCTCCTGCACTTGCGCCTCCGTGGCCTCTTCCGCGACCGAGGCGACCACCGCCTCGGCGGCCAGCCGCGACCGCACTGAGAGATGGGGCGGGCGCTTTCCGGCGCGGCGTGTTACGTGCCGGCGCAGCCACCACGGGCTTCCCTCCACCGCACCTCGGCCGACACCGGGACTCCACCCGACCGATGCAGCGGGACCGCCCGCCGGCCTCCTTGATGGGCGCCTCCGTATGCGGCCCGGTGCCCGCATGCGGGGCCAGCGCCGACCCGATGGCACCCGCGGTCGCACCTCGGTCCACCGTGAGCGCTGCGCCCGTCTCTTCACCTCCATCGCCGAGGGCTGCTCCTCGGCGGGCAGCTCTCGGCGGCCTTCTCCTTCTCCCTGATGCCGTGCCAGCCGCAGGCGGGGCAGAGACTTCAGCGCTCCTTTGCACTGGTGTTGTAGGGGCGGCGGTGCCACATCGGCTAGCGGCCTTGCGCTTTAGGCTACGGATGGTGAGAGGCAAAGTCAGCGGTGGAGAAGAGGCGAACACGAAACCGGCGACAAGGCGTGAACGCCACTTACACAGGCACCTTAATCTTGGCGGTTGGGGCCAGGGCTCCTCCCGAGGCGGGGAGCCTCGGGCGCCAGCTGCCGTGCGCCCCTCCGGGGCGTCCCGATGCTGTCCTCCGACCGCTCTAGCCGCCGTAGGGTGCATCGGGGGGGGCGGCCTCGGTGGGGGGAGGGCTGGGTGACCTCCTTCCCCAGCGGCGTCGCACCTCCCCTTGGGAGACGCCCGGCCCCTGAAGCGTCAGCGAGGCCCCAACTCCGGCGAGGCAGGAGACGAGCCGCTCCCGATGGCCCCTTCAGGCCGCTGCGCCTCCGACGAGCCGCCGCCCTCTGGGCACCAACGTCACCTCCGGCAGGTCCGGCCCAGTGCTTGGCTCGGCTCGTCGTGGTCATCGTCGTCGTCGTACTCGGTGGTGTCCGACGGCGTCTTCTCCCCGGGGGGAGGCCCTCTCGCTCTGGCGGCGCGCCCCGGCGCTGTGTCCTCCTTCTCCCCTCGCTTGCGGGTATTATTGGCCCAAGCAGCTCTCTCCTCGCCCGTGGTCGCTAGCCTTCTTCCGCGGCGGTGGGGGCCGGCGAGCCCCTCCGAGAGCCTACCACGGAGGGATCGGGTCGAGGGAGGAGAGTGGAGTATCTTGCCGACGGAGGAGCGAGGCTTACCAGCTAATGAACCTTCTCGGCCGCATGGCGAGCCTTGAAGAGCCGGGCGAGGAGTCCACCGGCACCGCAGCAGCCGTCCGGTCGAGGATCTCGGCGTAGCCAGTCCTCGGCCGCCATCGGGTGCCCTTCTAGGGTGTTCTTGGGCAGCGTGTCGTCGCTGACGTGCCGCGCGAGTCAAATGGCAAGACACGTCGCTCGTGGAAGCGGCGTCACCGCCCGGCGCCCAACCCCGTCGGGTCGAGTCGCCAAAGCGGAGAACAGCTTCTTGGCGGCGTCACCTTCTCGGCGATCAACTCCTTCCGCCACGATGGTGGCTCGAGTCGAACACCTTCCCGGTGTAGCCGGGAGGTGGTCGTCATCGTTGCGAGGTAGAAGAACCACTTGTGCGTGCCCGCGGTTCGAGGGAGGCGAAGCCAGCGGGGATGTAGGCCTGCGGCTCTTGGACCGCAGCTGCGGCGTGCGGTTCCGGCCCGGACGGCCGGCCGCTTCCCTTCTCCTTCTCCTTCTCCTTCCTCTTCTCCTTCTCCGTCCCCGGCGGGGAAGACCGAGGAATAGGGTGGCCTCGAAGAAGTAGAGCCACAAATCCCGGTGGGCGTCGATGCCGAGGAATCCCTCGCCTGGCGCCACAAAAACCGCCACGTGCGTGATGCGGTTGGGGGGCGAGGTTGTGGAGCTCGAGGCCATAGTACTCGAGGCCTTGAGGAAGCGCCCACCGGCATCCCGAACCCGCTCATGGAAGGCCGTGGGAAGCTCACGACGTACCCCCCAGGGGATGCGGAACCGTCGCCCGGCACGGCACGATCCCTCCGCCACTCGGCGTTTGACCGAAAGGCGCAGGAGCCCCTTCTCCACGGCGCCTCGGCTCCGCCTCCGTCATGGAGCATGACTCCCGATCCACCGTGCCGACGATGTCCACACGGGCGCCATCTCGGGAGGAAAGGCTGAGCAGACTGGGCGGCGGAAGTTTCTTCCTCTCTCTCTCCGGCGAACTGTTCTCTCAGGTGGCGGGGGAAGGCAAAGGCGGAGAGTTGCGGCAAACGCAGATCTAGGAGCCAACACGGCCGCCGCATAGGTTTATACCCGACGCGTCTCCACCGCTCTGTCTCCCGTATTCAATGCGTATCGGCT
>JADLZL010007133.1:0-72717 GCA_015844335.1 Chrysopogon serrulatus
GTCCGAGATATTTTTTTCTTAGAAAAGGACATCGTAATATTGCATTTATTGGTTTTGTACTGTTTATGACAAAAATAGAAAAAAAACCATCAGAGTGGACATGTTTTTTGAAATAAGCTAGGTGGCGTCTTGGAGAAGGAAGGGAATTTGGACCGCAAGCAAAAGCAGCACTCCAGCAGCCACACACAGAATCAGTGCAGGCAGGGCAGCGGCATCGCCATCCTGACCGACGCGACGACGTGCACCCGCCGGTGCACTCTCCCTCTCCTGGGCCCACACACATGGTCACATGGATGGATACGCAACGCTCCAGCTCACACGCCAGGTCACCCCGTAGCACACACGGCCCGCCCGCACGCCTGCCAGGCCACATCACCAGCACACATACGCTGCCAGCCAGCTGGGACACGCACACGCCACACGCCATGCAGCATGCGGGTCAAGCCAGCCGCTGTGACAGGCGACCTTTTCTGCCTCTTCCCTCGGCCGACCTCACTGACCTGCCTGCCGCTGCCGGCGCGGCGACGCTGCGGCAAGTAGTAATTGGGTCTTCTCGGCCGACCATGGCTGATCCGGGTAGATAGCCCAGCCCACGGGGCGTTGCCGAACCGAACGAATTTGAATGGTTCGATTGCTTCGGCAGGAGGGTTTTTTCTTGCGCCGTCGGCCTGAATTTTCACACTTGAACAATGGATGGCATCCCATGCTCGCGTGCAGCGTGTGTATCGCGTCTCGTAAATGAGGAGGTTTTACTCCTTCCAGACGGCCATAATTTGGGTTTTACCCGTGTGTGCTGTTCACATGCATGCATTCAAGTGTTGTGACGACCGATGGTCAAAGGAAAGCAACATAACTTCTCACGTGATAAATAAAGGGGGAAAAACGAACATGTAATTACTGAAATAGGGGAAATTACTCTCTCTCTCTCTCTCTCTCTCTCTGTGCTCCAAATACAAGATACTCCCTTATATTTTAGGAGCAATATACTCTCGATAATTTTTTTCAAGGATTTCAAATTGAACCAAAGACAAAATTAAAGACTTATAACATCGCATAGATATGCTATGAAATAAAATTAATAAAGAATCCACTAATACTTATTTGCTATCATAAATATTATTATTATTTTATTATTATATAAATTTAATCATTTGAAATGCTTTCACTCTCAAAAGTTAAAATGACTTATAATTTGGGATGAATGCACTACTAGTTTTCCAAGAAATTTTAGTATCAAACTGAAACAAGGTGTTCGGCAAACATTAATCGTCACTCACTAATTAGTTAGTCACATTATTTCTAGGCCTGGATATCGAGCTAGCTCAGCTCGACTCGGCTCGGCTTAGTCTGGCTCATTAAGGCCTTCTGTAATGTGGAGTAGTGCCCACAAGAATCTTTGGGGCCCATAAACAGTAATAGACATCACTCTGCTGAAGCCGCAGTGGTGAGCATCACTTCCTCCCATACCTGGACCCACAATATAGGAGTAAAAAAATTAACTTGTTTTACCTTTTCTCTCCTCTTCCTGGCAGCCGCAGCAGCTTTTCAGGAGCAAGCACCGGTGAATCAACATACACCGATGCCAGAAATTTTATTTTGGGCACTAGTAGCCGCAGTGTTGAAGCACCACTTGGAGTGATGCCCAGAGAACAAAAGGTGGTTTCAGGCATCACTCAAATACTACACTGCGGAAGGCCTAACATAGCGAGTTGCCTCGGCTCGGCTCGACTTGTTATGCCCAACGAGCTAAAAAGCTAATTTGGCTCAGCTCAAAAAAAGCTCGAGCTAGCTCGTTTGGCTAGCGAGCTAGGGATAAAAAAATATAAAATGAAGATTACCATATATTTTAATAAGTAATACAACACATATATATATCCATCATAAATTCTATCAGTAAGTATCATGCATATCGATATAATAGAGTACTAATTAGATCTATATATATATATATATATATATATATATATATATATATATATATATATATATACAGGTTTTCTTTCCTGAAAGCCAAGTTCGTGAGTTAGCTCGATATAGCTAACGAGCTAAAATCTTGGTAGCTCGTTATCTTAACGAGCCGAGTCGAGCTGAGCTGAGCTAGCCATGACCCGAGGGAACTAACGAGCTTCGAGTTTTGCGTCCAGGCCTAATTATTCCAAAAAACAACAATTTGTAAATCAATGCAAGTGGATAAGTTGGGAGCACATTTGTTAGGTTTCTTCAACATTTTTCTAAAATTTTGCTCCTAAAACAAAGAAGACAATTTTGGATCACTGAAATGTTACGTGAAATTCTTTGGAATGAACTGAGATGCCAAATGTAGCTTCTTGTGACTTTCAACGTTGATCAATTTTATCCGTAGAGTTTATTTATCCTAAATGCTGTGGATAGGAGAGTCGATCATAGAATCGTTTTGGATCACAGAATCATTTCTCCAAGAGATCAATATAAAAGAAATCCTACCAAACAACTGCTACTACTGAAAAAAAAAATTTACTGCTAGCCTGTCCCAGAGAAAGATGAAACTTTGTATTCCAAGTAGAAAAACGCTTCAGGCAGAAACAAAATTGATTGCATGCGCATCCTATCCTGGCACAAAAAAGCTGTAATTTGACCGGTCAACCCCAGGACCCCTTCTCCCGGTTCCGGTTGGGTTGGGTTGGCGCTGGCCTCCTCGCCGTCGTCACCTATAAAAACGAAACCAAACCCCGCCCGCCCGTCCAAGCAAAGCCACGTACGTCGTCCGCCAGCTGAACCCACAGGAATAGCACCAAGGCCACACCTAATCCAAGAACAACAACAACAACAACAAGCGCATCGGGTCCTCGTCGTCGTCCTCCTCCTCCTGCCGCCGACCAACCTACGCACGTCTGTCTCCGGCCGTTGACCGGGCCGGCCGCCGGACCGGAGCGATGCTCCACGGCGTCAGGTTCCTGCGCTCCGCCGTCGCCGCCTTCGCCCGCCTCGCGCACGCGCTCATCGTCCACCTCCTCATGCCCCTCTGCTCCCCGACGACGTCGACCTCGCCGATCCCCGCGCCATGGCAGCAGCAGCAGCAGCCGGCCGCGAGGGCGGCGGCGCCGCCCTGCGGCAAGACGAAGGCTCTGACGATGGCCCTCGTCGATGACGCCAACAAGGACCAGCTGATGACGACGCCGCTGACGCAGACACCGGCGGTCGTCGTTGTTCCTGCGCTCAAGCAGCAGCAGCAGCCGGCCGAGAGAGCTGCGGCGGAGACGACGAAGACGGCGAGGGGAAGGCGGCCGCCCAGGCTGGCCATACCGCCGCCCGTGGCCTGCCCCCCGGCGCCGACCCGTTCGGCGCGGTGGCGGACCTGGAGGCGGAGGTGGCCACGGAACTGGAAGTGCAGGGCGAGGGGTTCTGCCTCGCCAGCAGGAGAGGGGTCAGGCACGCCATGGAGGATGGCTACGGGGTCATCACTGAGCACACCAACGCCGTTCATGGAGCCTCTCAATTGGTACGCACATTTTTTACATTATATTATTATACTGCATATATATATATCTTGTTAATTTGTTATGAAGCTCTATCGCCTCAATGCAACTATGTTTGGAGGATGCCGATGCTAATTAAACTACAATTACTACTAGCTAAGGTGGTTTTCTAGATGGTGCAATTTTTTCCCCAATGAGAATCATATGTAGAAACTGGATTAATAATGAAAAAATCAGGCAATGCGGAAATCTACAATTTTTATGGATATATAAATAACTAGTGCTCAGTTTTGCGATATTGTAAAACCTAAGCTACTATAAATTCAATCAATACCATTGCTACTATAAATCTATAAATTCAATCAATAGCATTGATATCAACCCCCATCCCCCCCCCCCCAACAGAGAGAGAGAGAGAGAGAGAGAGAGAGAGAGATTGATTTTTAGAGTTTCACACACACAGAGATCAGTAGATGTGTATGCGAAAGTAATAAGTACACTAAACTATTGCTAGATCGGTAGAGCTCTAGCCTTTCTTTGAAAAAACAAAATTAAATGCTTACAAACTATGATCTTCAAGTGAATTGGATCGTCTTTGCGCAACCATTTTGGAATTGTAAAACAGAAAACTACATACATATAAGCTTATAACATATATAAGCTTATACTATAATAATACTCTATTATATATATGTATGAGTTGTGTGAGCAACACATGCTAGTTTAACAGCTAAAGTGGATACCATGATCATTTTAGAATAATTCATCAATTAAAACTGAAGAAATCGACATGGCTTTTGTACTAGTTTGTTTAATTAATACGATACAATTAGCTTCGTTATATGTTAGAAGTTCATCAATTATAATTATAACAGAGTAAACATACAGATGCACTCTCTACAGATGCAAGCAACGCACCTAGCTAGGAGTACTCCAGTTATTTAAGAAACTATTAGTAGCTAGTTTTGACATGGGAGAACCAGTCCATTGCTTAGCTGTGAATCTTCCAAAACCTAAAATCTATTTTTTCTCTCTCTCTCTCTCTCGAGCTAGAGAAGTTAAGGGCACATGACTTTGTTAGTCAAAATCCCCGTTCAAAGAAAAAAAGAAGGCAGCATTGTATTTTAAAACTGTACTAGTATATCCGATCTCTTCTTTTATTTTGTCAAATACTCCCTTCGTTCTTAAAAATGTTGTTGTTTTTGTTCTTTGAAAAACAATTTTGACTAAATAACCGCGCGGCAAGTATGGTGACCAACCTCAATTTTTTTAATAAATAAATATATATATAAAGTATTATTTTTTATGGTACATAATTAATATCATTAGAAAGACTTTTTAAATTTAATTTTTAATATTCTTAAATATATAAATATTAAAAATATTTTCTATAAATCGAGTTAAATTTATGGTAAAAAATAAAAAATAACAGCTTTTTCTAAGACGGAAGGAATATATATGCTGTATAAGATAAACGAGATCAACGAGCATAATAAATGTGCGCCCTTTTTTTTCCTGTACCAGGCGTTCTACGGTGTATACGACGGGCACGGTGGCCGTGCCGCCGTGGATTTCGTCGCCGACAAGCTGGGCAAGAACGTGGTCGCCGCACTCGCCGCCACCTCCACCGCGCCGAGCCACCACCAGCAGCAGCCGGAGCTATCGTCGTTGTCGTCGTCGTCGACGACAACGACGCCGCCGCCCAATACGAGTGTCGTCGCTGTAGAAGATGAGGCGGATGAGCAGGAGCAGGAGGAGGTTGACGCGGTCGTGGCGGCGATCAGGGCGGCGTACCTGACGACGGACCGCGAGTTCTTGACCCAGGTAGGCACCATCTACCGCCCGCACGCCGCCGCCATGAGCGTCCAGATTCATTCGTACAACTAGCCCTTTCTTTTTTGTTTGACCGGGTCTGTGCATGCATTATTGGTGCATTCATCGGGTACGGCGTGGTTTGGACTTTGAACGGGTCAAAGCCTTGCGTGTTACTACTCTAGTTGCTGCTGTTTTCGGCTGGACGTTGACGTGCACGTCGCGATTCTTTTTTTTTTTCGCGATTCTGGTAGCCACGTAGGCAGCAGTGGCACTGTGGCAGGTAGTAGTAGCACCAGCTGGCTATTAGGTTTAGGCCAAGTGGTATGGTACGGTGTGCGTGTGTGATAGAGATTGAGGAATGCATGGCATGCATGGGCATGGCAAGCTGCTACTGGCTGGCTGCGGCTTGAGTGGCAGTGCCGTGTGGCTTCTGCTAGGATGCATGGCATGTATGCATGCATGCAGAGGGAGAGGGCGGCCGTCGGTAGCACGTACTACTACTACCACTACACGTTTACATTGACTAGGTAGCAACCGGCCGGTCATTCATGCACACCTCAGCTGCCTCTGCCGTACGTGCACCCTCTTCCGTACGGCACGGCCACACGCGTTCTCATGCAATGTTAGTAGTTTCAAATGGGGAATTTCCCGGTTCGACGCACGTACTAGTTGAGTGGTAATTTCCCGGGTCTTGCATTATGATTTATGAACAATCATAGTATATATATATCATTCCCCACTTTTTGACTGGGGCGAGATAAGTCTGGTTTCGCTAGCTAGCTAGATTCCATTTCTAGTTCCTCCAAAAAAAAGATTCCATTTATAGTTTCCCCTATACAGGGGTGGACCCAGAAAGCAAATAAGCCCCGGGTTAAGCTACATATGAATGGACTAAATTATTTTTTCTCCTTCAAATTCTATAGCTGATTAAGTAAATGAAGTAAGTATATATAGGGTTTAATGGCCAAGGACCAGGGCTGCAGCACGGACAGCCCTACCCCTGGGTCCGCCACTGCCCCTATACACAGCATCAACAATATTTTTTTAGTTATCTTGCATTGTAATAAGTTAATAAAATGAGTTGCATTTTAAGTTATTTTCAACCTATCAGCCAAATGATTCTATAAAAATGATTCGGATTCATCACCTGATGAAATATTCCTTAAGAATATAGATCTGAAGAATTTAGATCCCTACCAAAAGAACCCTTATGCTCAAACTAACACAGAACAAAAGACATATACCTATATATTTTATATGCCACTGAACAGAGGAAGTACATTGCTTGAAATTCTATCACGGTTCAATTTATCATTTCTCATATATTTTAGGTGCTTGATTTTTTTTTGTTATTGGACTGGTGTCATATAATTTGTCATTGTTTGGACATAAAAAAATTATGAATTATCTCTTGTAAGTTATTTTTTAATTGTATTAGCTGATTGTGTAAAATTGTTGTCTAAAGTTGAGACATCTAGCTGAATTATAGCAACTCCCTTAAATAATTATTGCAAGAAAGCAGTGTGAAGTGAATTTCACACACGCATGAGCAAATTTTAAACTTAGCTTACACAGGCATGTTTTTTTTTAATAAATAAGTACTACTGGTGGTAGCAATAAAATCAAGATAGCTAAACACATGATGGCACCTATAAACGCATCGGAGTTTTAAGTAACTGAAGAGTGAAGACTCTGCAATGCAACTCCTTCATTATATTACTAGCATTTGATAATTACTGATGGGCATATACTCCTTTGTTATGCATAGGGTGCACGCGGTGGCGCATGCGCGGCGACGGCGCTGGTAAAGGACGGCGAGCTCTTCGTGGCCAACGTGGGCGACTGCCGCGCCGTCCTCGGCAGCCGCGGCGGCGTGGCGACCGCGCTGACGAGCGACCACACCGCCGCCCGCGAGGACGAGCGGCGCCGCATCGAGAGGAGCGGCGGGTACGTGAGCCGCGGCAGCAGCGGCGTGTGGCGCGTGCAGGACTGCCTGGCCGTGTCGCGCGCGTTCGGCGACGCGTCCATGAAGGCCTGGGTCACCTGCGAGCCGGAGGTGTCGCGCCGCCGCCTCACCCCGGACTGCCGCTTCCTCGTCGTCGCGTCCGACGGCCTCTGGAACAAGGTGTCCTGCCAGGAGGCCGTCGATGTCGTCGTCTCCGCCGCGGCGGCGGGGACGTCCTCCGTGGGATCGTGCAAGGAGCTGGTCGCCTTGGCCAGGAACAGGGGGAGCCGGGACGACATCACCGTCATGCTCGTTGATCTGCAGCGATTCATTTCGCAGTGACAGGACGCCGAGGCGACCACTACATAGATATATCCTTCCATTTTTACGTACGCGATCAAAGTGTTCTTTTTATATCGTATTTTCCATTTTTTCAGTTTTTTGTTATATTGGATACTGTAGCTAGGCGATTTTCTAATAGATTATATTGTACGTAGTAGTGTAGAGGGCTGCCTTCCGAAGAGATTTGATGAATTGAAGAAACTCATCGGAAAGTGCAGATGAAGATTACCGCGACGTGTAAAACAACAATGATCGATGAGCCTTTGATGAGATGAATTACTATTTGCTCTATTATTACTGCTCACGAATATGTTCGTGCATCACAGCGGATAAGAAAAACTATCAAACATTTACGAAAAAAAGATCCAGAATGATTTTTTTTTTGAAAGTTCCGGTTACCCGGCATATATATTAATAAAAGAGAAATAGAGTTTACAACTATATGCGCGAGACGCGCAACCCATTATGATTTATTACCTTTATGTAAATTTTTAAAGATATCAAATTTAAACCATTTTTAGTGGCAACTTCCTTTTGAATAGATGTGGCTCTATCCAAATCCATCTCTAGAAATGGTTTCTGAGTCAGCCCACTCTAAATAATCGATTTTTAGAAACATCTGTATTTCTAGAGACGCTTTTTAGTTGTAATTGTAATTTTAGAGGCGGCTAGCAAGCCAAACCACCAACAGAACGACATTTTTGTTTTCTTTTTGAATGTCACCGGGAGATTGCTCCCACTTGAATATATATATTCAAAAAAGCCCCCAAAATGGCTTGTTTAATATTTACAAAACGACATTTTTGGAGGCGGTCCAACTCGCCAGTTGCCACTAGAAATGGAGATAGTAGTGGTTGGCAATTTAATGCGAAAAAGAAATAAAATGGGGAATATATGGGGAAATGGAACCGCGATAGCGAGATGTCAAAAATGAAACAATTAGATTAGGAACGTATCGATAACAGTTGGGAATTGGTAATTAAAATTATGAATAATGATGGACCACAAAGAATAATGATTTTGGAGTAAATATAACACCCACCATATAACAACTTGTATGGCTGTATCATCATATTATTAGTCCAACAAGTTAAAATTTAAAAAAACGTGTAAATGGACGTATAAACTTGTTCAATGCGGCGTCTATGGTGGTAAATAGCACGACCAACTATTAGCAACACTCCTCAATCAATTCAGAGATAACTTGATTCAAGTAAATCAGAGTACAAGACCTCGAGGAGTGGGAGGTCTAGAGAGCAGCAAGCAATTGGGAAGGAGGATCTAGGGAAGTATCTAGAAGCAGAGGAGCTCGAGGAGTCAGGTAGATGGAGAGAAGACGAGAGAGGAACCGAGGTTGAAGAAGATAGCTTCTCAATAATTGTTCGATGCCCCCTTCCTGATGTCTGTTGTGCTTTATGTATTCTGTCCATCGGTCTTGCTTGGGCTGAGAGCCTGCATACCAGCCCATATGCTCACGAGCCCATACCATACCATAAGCACCTCCTAACATTCCCCGCTTCTTAAAATTTGGCTTGCCCTCAAGCCGATGCATGGTATTGACTCCACTAGAATCCCATGGATTATGAAACGAAAATTCTAATTAGCGACCTGTCACGCTATCCACGGAGCGCGCGACGCTCTACGTGACGGGCCGGCCCAGCAGTTCTCAACTCCCCTCTCTCTGGACAGCGAACCCTCCATTCACTCAGCGCGGGCCCTACACGAACGCATGCAGTCGCATCTCCACGCGCGGGAAATGGCCACGCGTGGCTCTCTCTCGATCTCCCGCATGCGCACATGCAGGCGCGAATGGCAACAGTCAAGAGAGCAACCCGTGCTGCCGCGTCTAGACAGTTTTCCTAGGATAATTTTAGTTTTATTTTTGTTGTAATTTCAGTTTTTATTTTTATTTAGTAATTTCAGTTGTTAATATTTGTTTTGCTATTTCAGTTTGCAATTTATTTTTTAATTTTGCAATTTCAGTTACTAATTTTAGTTTTCAATATCATTTTTAAATTTTAGTTTCCAATTCCAGTTTGTCATTTCAGTTTTTTATTCCAGTTGCGGTGTTTTGTCCTTTTTTCCATTTAATCTTCTTTACTTTTTAATTTCTATCTGTCAACTACAGTTGAATTTTTATATTTCAATTTCAGTTTCAATTGGCAACAAACCATGTTTCCTGATTTTTGTAACAAATACTCTTGTTTTGCAGCAAGTTATATTTCTTGCTTTTATAATGTGTTATAAAATAACTTGCTCCTTCTATTTGGCGGCTTAATGCAATCCTTGTTTTAATAATTTGTCCCTCTAAGTTGCAGTTCGATTTGTTTTGAAAATTTTTACTTTCAATTTGTGATTTCATTTTGTAATTTTAATTTATAATTTCATTTTCAGATTTCCTTGTTTTATTTTTATGTTATTTTCAGTTTAAATTTTCTTGTGTTTGGAAGTCATAATTCTCATCTTTGTAATTCTAATATGTAACTTCATACTGTAATTTCATGTTCAGATTATGTCGTTTCATTTTTAATTTTTGTTCGTCGACTTGAGTTTTTCAAATTTCAGTTTTAGTGTTTTCCTTCTTTATCCATTCTCTCTTCTTTACTTTTCAATTTCTATTTGTCAATAATAGTTCAATATTTTGAATGTCAATTCTTGTTTCAAATGCTGGCAAATCATGTTCCCGAGTTCTATAATAAATGCCCCAGTTGGTAGCAAGTCATGTTTTCTGGCTTTCGTAATATGTTGTATAATAATTTGCCCTTTATTTGGCAGCTTATCCAATGCTTGTTTTAATATTGCCCCTCTAGGTTGTAGCTGGTTTTATTTTCAATTTTTTAGTTTTAGTTTGCAATTTATTTTTGTAATTTTAGCTTTCATTTCAGATTTCCATGTTTCATTTTTTTAGTTTAAATTTTTCATGTGTTTGGAAGTCATAATTATCAGAATTTATTATTTCACGATATCTTGCCAAAAAAGGCTTGCCTGTTCTTAGTGCATAAACCCTTGTGATCATTTCGCGAACTTTGTGTAACTCTTCCACTTCTAGTAAAAATTCTGGTGTCCTTGCCCGATAATAAGCACTAGCAGGTTGGTGAAGCATAATCCTAGCGTGAGGGAATGCTATACGCTTGGTGGGTTCTCCTCCAAGCAGAATGAAGGAGGCCATGGACGCGGCTATTCCGAGGCATATTGTATATATATCAGGTGTCACCGTTTGCATCGTATCAAAAATCGCCATTCCTGAGATTAGCCACCCGCCAGGGGAGTTTATAAACAAAAAATATCGCTATTTCCATCTTCTATACTGAGATATACCATGAGACCTGTAATATGATTCGTGATCTCGCAACGAATCTCTTGACCTAAAAAAAGTGTCCTTTCTCGATGCATAACATTGTATAAGTCAACCCAAGTCGCTTCTTCATCTCCGGGAATCTTCCTCTAAATATAACTTGCTACATTCGCATGTATGTAAATACTATATGATAATTTTAGTATATTTTTAGGTAGCGATTTTAGTATTACATGATAGTAACTTATTTAATAATTCTTCTAGCATGTATTACACATAAATTGCTATTAAATTAAAATTCTTCGTAACATAAGCAAGTGAGATCTAGTTTTATTTGTCTCATCGCATAGAGCACACCTATAAAAACGGAATTACAAATAGATAGACTAGCCAAAAGTTATAGCAATTGAAAGATAATATTTGTGTTTTATTTGCTTGCGTCATCATCGCATTGGAACGGAGCGATGGGAGGCAAGTAGCTCCAACTTCCAATCGAGTGCATGCGGTGATATCGGGTGCACAGACAGGTTACGAGTGTGGTTTGGGCTCTTGGGTCACGCGATGGTCACGCCCGTGGTTTGGGGTCGTGCGATACCGCGATGGGTCGCGCGTTAACCGTGTCCATTATGAAAGTACTTAATGCTGCTCATAAATGTGATCCTTATCACCGTAGAAGAAACAGCTTGATGGAGAAACTTGGCATTGCTGAATAGTGCAGATCCTTTGGCTTGACATGGTTCCAAAATCTCAGAAATGTCACTTGCTGTCCTCCAGTCCTCTAGTGAATAGTGATGATGCATATCGGATACTGCACTGCTGAATGGTTGAAGCCCTTTGCAATCTTGGGCCACTTCGCTGATTTCATCCAATCCCACGTGGATAACCTGATCACGTAAAGTAGCCGGAGAACGTACTACAAATGAGTTCCAGTTTACATTGACTTCGTTCCATGTCCATAGACTGGTTTTGACATTTGAAGCCACTGAATCATCAATGAAAACATCATCCAGTATAATGCTAAAAACCTTGTCATGAAGAATAAACAAGTTCCAGTTTCCAGTATGCTGACTGATCGCTTCCAAATGCTTGCAAACTAATTTCTTCTCTTGAATGAACTTCTCATTTGCAAGAATTCAGCAGACAACTCAATAGCTTGGTTGAAACATTCTCGCTACCATAAGAAACATCAACCACATTGAGTATCTTGGCTTGGAGTCGCTCACAGTGGTGACGGACTTCAGCACCATTGACCACAAGCAAACTAGCACTGAAAAATGAATGGATTGCATATCTGATAGTGAAAAATCCATCTCCAGGCCTGTGTGGTAGACAGATAAATGGTGAAGGTAATGGCACAATTGCGACATGTGTAGTGCAACCCGAGAACTGGATCCAACACCTGCTGGCCCATTGATGCCATGGAAATGACCCATACTGAAAACTGTGAGCTCCTGGAGGATTGGAAAATCTCAGAAAAATTGTTGACTGGACCAAGGGTGGCAGTTGTGTAGGAATCAAACAGCTCTGACCAACCACTCCTCCAACATCACCCATGCATTGGCAAACTGTCAGCACAAAGATATGATATGCTACTACAACACTATCAACTATCATCTCACATGGATCTGGTGGCCATGGAAGTGGCAATATAGCAAACCTGGGAACTGCAATACAGTTGCATATAGATAGCATTCCTGGTGACAGAAACAACCCATCTGCTATTGATGCAAGATCAAAGTGCATAGACAATGATCATGAATTCCACCTGACATGATTGTTCATGTGTGTGTGATGTACGTCCAAAGGACAGCAGCATGAAAATGATTATGAGGAATACCTGCTCACTTTGCTCGTCTCCACCTCCTTAGGATAATGGCCAGAGTGCATATCTTGCTTCTTCCTGAACTGGGCCATGGAGGCAGGCATGTCTGCGCAGAGGGGTGCTGAGAGACTCGTGGCATTGCACTCAGCAGCGAGGATGTTGAGCACTGACCAGCTCGTGGCAGCACCACGAGCACACAGGAAGGAAAACACCGGTGCATGCTTGCTTGCAGTTGTAGAGTGCAACATTTCATCGAACAACACCTGTGCATGAACCACGATGGTGGCAGGCTTGCGCGTGTGTGAGCAGCAGAGTGGGAAAGGGAAATAGAGAATTGGGGATCGAGTTGGACGAAAGCACACGGAAGGGTAGGGGTGGCTTAGCGAGGAATGATTAGCGATTCAGAATAATTTGGTTCATACATTTGATACCCTTTCTTCTACTCTTGTTTTGCTTTTATAGCCACACACAGGCAGCAGCCAAACTCATGCACGCAGGCACAACACACTCATACCCAGATATCGCCGATGACGTTTCTGTTGGGCCGTCGCTTGCGCGTGGGCTTCTGGGGTTCTCCAGTCTTGTCATCATGGGGGCCTGTTGGAGGTGTGCTGCTAACAGTCCCCGAGGCTTGAGAGCCTGCTTGACCCCAAGCAGGTGCTTGAGGGAACTTCTGGCGTAGTGATTCCAATGTCTCCCAAGTAGCCATGTCCACGGGCCAATCGGACCACTGCACAAGCCCTTGCTCCAGTACACCCGTGCAACCGGGAATTGTGCGGCGCTGAAGAATGGCCACCGGCACACGAGGTAGTTCAATGTCAGTGGGCAGCGAAGGAGATACCTGTGTTCCTGGCAGTACGGCCTTCTTAAGCTGGGACACATGGAAAACAGGGTGGATGGCCGCTGAAGAAGGCAGTTCCAGGTTGTACGCAGCAGCCCCAATACGAGAGATGATCTTGAATGGGCCATAATACTTGAATGCCAGTTTTTGATTGGCACGGGGCGCCAATGTGGTTTGCACGTATGGTTGGAGCTTAAGGAAGACCAATTCCCCTTCCTTGAACTGACGCTCAGATCGGTGTTTATCAGCCTGTCGTTTCATACGTTCCTTGGAGCGAGCAAGATGCTGCTTGATGAGGTTGGTAATCACTTGACGATCACGCAGCCAATCAGAAAGTTCCGGTACTGCAACTGAGTCCACTGCAGTGATCCCAAAATGGCGAGGTGGATACCCATACAGTGCTTCGAATGGAGAACGGCCAATGGCTGAATGGGTTGTAGCGTTGTACCAGAATTCTGCAAGAGGAATCCATGTCATCCACTTGGAAGGACAAGCGTTGGCAAAACACCGCAGGAAAGTCTCCATGGACTGATTCAGTCGTTCAGTTTGTCCGTCCGTCTGAGGATGGTAGCTGGAGCTCATAAGCAGTTGGACATCGGCCAGACGGAACAACTCCTTCCAAAATTGACTCGTGAAGATACGGTCACGGTCTGAAACGATGGCCGAGGGCATCCCATGGAGGCGGTATACTTGATTGATAAAAAGCTTGGCCACTCCAGTAGCAGTGAAGGGATGCGCTAGAGGCAAGAAATGGGCGTATTTGGTGAACGAGTCAACAACCACCAAGATGCAGTTCATGTGGTTGGAACGGGGTAACCCTTCGACGAAGTCGAGTGAAATGGTCTGCCAGGCTGCTGTAGGTACAGGGAGTGGCTGTAAAAGACCAGGAAGCTTGGTGCGGTCTGGTTTAGCTTGTTGGCATATGATGCAAGTACTAACAAACTGTTTGACAGCAGCCTTCATGCCACGCCAAGCGAACATGTGCTTCATTCGGGCATAAGTTGCAGGAAAGCCAGAGTGACCCCCGAGGGCGCTGGAATGACAGGCTTGCAACAGCTTGTTCTGCAAGGATGGATTGGCA
This sequence comes from Chrysopogon serrulatus, assembly GCA_015844335.1. Taxonomy (NCBI): domain Eukaryota; kingdom Viridiplantae; phylum Streptophyta; class Magnoliopsida; order Poales; family Poaceae; genus Chrysopogon; species Chrysopogon serrulatus. The sequence continues at coordinate 14,597 of JADLZL010007133.1, forward strand.
CCAACCCAAATCCTATTGTTGAGGCGGAGAAGACCATCACGGAGAGAGAACTGTCGCACAACCGTAGGGTCAATGGCCAGCTTGGCTATCAGAGATTGGGAGACTGGATCTGCCTCATATCCTTTCACCACTTCTTCGAGCCATTGCGGAGTGATTACTGACAGAGTAGCGCAGGCTGAGTCTTGCTCAGTGCGTCGAGATAATGCATCAGCGGCTCGGTTTGTGCTGCCAGGTTTGTAGATGATACGGTACTGCAAGCCCAAGAGTTTAGTGAAGAGCTTTTGCTGCCAAGGAGTGTGTAGGCGTTGATCAGTAAGTTGCACCAAGCTCTGTTGATCTGTGTATATGGTAAATTCAACAAGCTGTAAGTATTGGCGCCATTGCTGTATCGCCAATAACACCGTCAAATACTCCTTTTCATAAGTACTGAGGCCACGAGAGCGAGGACCCAAAGCCTGACTGATGAAAGCCAGAGGATGGCCCTTCTGAGTAAGCACGGCGCCTATGCCTGTATTACTTGCATCCGTCTCAATGCAGAATGGTTGTGAGAAGTCGGGCAATGCCAGGACTGGGGCTGAAATCAATGCCTATTTGAGGGCTTGGAAAGACTGTTGATGTACTGTTGTCCAACTGAAATTAGTGTTTTTGCGAAGCAGCTCAGTGAGTGGTTTGGCTATGATTCCGAAATTGCGCACAAATTTGCGGTAATAGCCGGCCAATCCAAGAAATCCTCTCAACTCCTTGACTGAGGTAGGAACTGGCCAAGTAGACACAGCAGTGATCTTCTCAGGGTCAGTGGCAACACCATCTCCTGAAATGATATGACCTAGGTACTGAATGCTGCGCTGGGCAAATGCACATTTAGACATCTTGAGTTTCCACTGCTGATCCTGTAGCAACTAAAACACCTGACGGATGTGGAGTAAGTGGTCATCATAAGAATTGCTGTAGATGAGAATATCATCGAAGAAAACCAGCACAAACTTCCTCAAATAGGGAGCCAGAGTTGAATTCATAGCCTCTTGGAAAGAGCCAGGGGCACCAGTGAGGCCAAACGGCATTACGCGAAACTCAAACTGCCCAAAGTGGGTTTGAAAAGCAGTTTTATATTCTTCACCTTGCTGCATCAGGATTTGATGGAATCCAGAGCGCAAATCCAGTTTGGTGAACCAAGAAGCATTGCCCAATTCATCGAGTAGATCATCTATCAGTGGTACTGGGTATTTGCTTTTCAGAGTTATAGAGTTGAGCTGACGATAATCCACACAGAAACGCCAGGTTTTGTCCTTCTTTTTCACCAACAATACTGGGGAGGAGAAGGGACTGGAGCTCTTTTGGATGAGGCCAGATCTGAGCATCTCATGCACTTGTTTTTCAATCTCATCTTTGACCGCTGGAGCAAAACGGTATGGCCTAGAAAACACTAGTCCAGCCCCTGGAACCAATGGTATGGCATGATCAGTGGCTCTGGATGGTGGAAGTTCAGTGGGTTCCTTGAACAGGTCATCATATTCCTGGATCAAATTCTGGATATCAGAGGAAGTAACACTGCTGTCTGATGGTGCGGTAGGTTCAGAAAGACAGACTTGCAGTATTGTTCCTTCAGGTAAGGTTGGAATAATGCCTTGTAACTGAATGACCTTGCCATTGTGTGTAAATTGCAGCCATTTGTGTGCCCAATGAATATGCATGGGACTATAACTCTCTAACCAATCCAGCCCCAGAATCATGTCATAAGTAGATAATGGCAATATCTTCATGTCAGAGGTAAACTGAATTCCCTGAATAGACCACACAGCAGCTGGAATGAACTGGGTACAAGGCAATAACTGACCATTTGCAACTTGGACTTGGACAGACTGAGCCAAAGACTGAACACCAGAGAGATTAACTGCCACAGAGCTGCTAAGAAATGTGTGGGTACTACCAGAGTCCAAGAGGATACGAATGGGTACCTCATTCAGAATACCTTCAAAGCACATAGTGCGTGTAGCAGATCTGCCTGAAACTGCTACCACCGATAACATCATCTGAATGTGAGCTGGATCACTATCAGCATCAATGTCCTCTGAAAACAGCTGATCTTCTACAGAGAATAATCCCAGAATTTCCTCCAGAGCATGTAACTGAACGTTCGGTGGGCACTTGTGTTCGCGTGACCACTTGTTGCCACAACGTATACAAAGTCCTTGCTCGCGACGAGAGCGGCGCAAAGCTGCCCAGCGTTCATCAGTCGTGAGAGAGCGGCTGGCCTCTGGCGCCACCTGAGCAGCCGTCGAAGTTGATGACTTGTCAGTGCGCGAACCCAGCGTTGAGGTATGCTGAGAAGGGCGAGTGAACGGCTTGATTGCTGAAGAATGATCCCATTTGCGCACTTCAGGTTTCCTTGGTGTTGTGAGCTCCTCCTGCAACTGAGTAAGCACACAAGCAGAATCCCAATTTGGAGGGCGATGCAGAGATACAGGAGCACGAATGTGATCCTTCAATCCATCAATGAATCTCATAGTGTAAAACAGAGGGTCTGTGGTGCGATGATAAGCACCTAACTGATCCACTATAGCAGAAAATTGTTCTATATACTCAGTAACAGTGCCTGTTTGCCTAATTTGGAACAGTTGGCGGAGCAAAAGCTCGTGGTGATCCTGACCAAAGCGGGACAGGACCAGCTCAGAGAAGGTTTGCCAATTAGAGCCTTGCAACTGGGATTCTATGGAATTGTACCAACGCGTGGCAGCTGACACTAGGTGCATGCGAGCAAACCGGACCCACACAGAAGGATGTAGCTCATACAGATTAAAGTAATCTAAGCAATTACTAAGCCACAGCTTGGGTTGTTCTCCATCAAACACAGGGAAATTCACTTTAGGCAACTTGGGACCATGAGTACTAGAGTTTTCTATCGACTGAGTAGGATCATACTTGACACGAACAGTATCATGAGGAACAGTATGAACAGGGGGGTTGGGAAGCGGATCGAATTGCTCACCCTTGACCGGGGAATGAATAAGGGTGGAAACCATCCCAAATCCATTCTCCCGGTAACGTGGTTCGACGCAATGCCCAACGACGGGCCTGGCAGCGCTGGTGTCGGCAGGTGGGCGCTCGACCGCTGCAGGGGACGGCGCGAGGACGCCGGCCGGATCGACCGGGTTGTCGAGAGATTCGCGTGCCCAAGTACGAGAGATCTTCTTCACCTCCAAGCGAATGTCGTCGATGGTGCCTTCGATGTCGGGTCGCCAGCCATCGATGGTGGACGTGATCCGCTCCAGTGCCAAGACGCGCTCGCCCTGGGACTTCTCGAGCTCCTGGATCTGGTCCTTGAGGCGCGATTCCTGATCCGCGAATCGCTGATCCCACTTGATGTCGTTCTCGTTGAAGCGGCGGTGGAACTCGTCGATGATCAGCTTGGTTTCGGGGCTCATGATTCCCAATCGGTGCTGGCGACGAGTGAAGTGGTCGTGGGGAAGTGGTTGATCTGGATCCAGACTGCCGGCGGCCACAAATTGTTCGAGCGGAGAATGGAATTACGGCGATCGGAATACAAACAGCAGGATACTGCTTGAATTCAAATCAAGCCAACCGGATCAGTTGCTGCAAACAATCGATGGATTCATGCTGGCAGAAGGGAAAGCCGAAGATCGGTGTCTCTAATACCAATTGTGAGCAGCAGAGTGGGAACGGGAAATAGAGAATTGGGGATCGAGTTGGACGAAAGCACACGGAAGGGTAGGGGTGGCTTAGCGAGGAATGATTAGCGATTCAGAATAATTTGGTTCATACATTTGATACCCTTTCTTCTACTCTTGTTTTGCTTTTATAGCCACACACAGGCAGCAGCCAAACTCGTGCACGCAGGCACAACACACTCATACCCGGATATCGCCGATGGCGTTTTTGTTGGGCCGTCGCTTTGGCGTGGGCTTCGGGGTTCTCGTCTTGTCATCATGGGGGCCTATTGGAGGTGTGCTGCTAACAGCGTGGCTGTGACTAGGGCCATCAATGGCACGTTTCGAGGAGGAATGGGGGCCTCGCGGCTATGATTCCGGTGTTGGCGGTCGAGCCCCAACTCTTGGAGGCGAGGCTAGTGAGCATGTACATGTACATACCGTTGGCGGAAGCGATGCCTGGGATGACAGTGATGCTGAGCACTTCGAGCAGCCGTGCTGAGACGAACCCGTTGACCAGCCCTGCTAGGAACGTCGCGAGGTAGTGGATGAAGTTGCCCGATGACGCGTCGGTGTCGAAGAAGCCCACGCCCCTGCCGCAGCACGGCCACGAGGGACCACCGCAGAGCGCCCACCACGGCGCCTCGCACCGCTCGCCGCCCGAGCAGCCAATCCAACGGATCCGCAAAGCCGAAGAGGATGACGAGGGCCACGCCGCAGCTTGGCGGCCAAGGCGGACGAGGAGGGTTCGCCGCGGGTCGGGCGGCCGAGGTAGGCGCGGAGGAGCTCGCCGGCTGTTGGCGCAGCCGAGGCGGACGCTGCAGGGGCACGCCGCAGCGCGTCGCCGCAGCCGTAGTGGGCGCGGGGAGCACGCCGTGGCCGGGCGGGAGCCGAGGCGGACGCAGAGGGGTACGCCACGATTGGAGAAGCCGAGGCGGCCACGGAGGAGCTCGCTGTGGTTCGGGGCCGAGGTAGGCACGGAGGAGGACGCCACGGCCGGTGAGGCCGAGGTGGGTGCGGAGGAGCACGCCGCGGGCGGTGCAGCCGAGTGGGCACGAAGCAGCATGCCGCGGTGGACGTGGAGGAACACGCCGTGGTCGGCGCGGTGGGGAAACACGTCGCGGCCGTAGATGTATTGGTGGAAGCGCAGAATGAATGAGGCACGGCGCGTGAAGCTGCGTCGGAACAAGCGTCGGGCACTGCTTGGCCTGGTCACCGAGGAGGTGGTTGGAGGGGACGCCGCTCGAGGCCGGAAACACCAGTGCCCCGAGCTCGTTGACGGCGAACTACTTTGTGCAAGCCACGTCGGACTCGAGCGCAAAACCGAGGCACGGCGACTCAGAGCTGCGGAGCAGCGGAGCGACGCCCTCCTGGCCGGCGTCGAGGAGAGCGTCGGAGACGGAGGAGGTGTACTTGGTTGCTGGAGCGTCGAACGGGAACTGCTCCAGGGCGGCAGCCTCCATGGCACCCAAGCAGCACAACCTCTGCTCCATGAGGTCGAACTGCTCGATCAGAGACTGGTGGCAGTCGCAAAGCGCGTTGAGGACTAACTGGAAGTTGGGATCCATGGAGTAGTGGTAATGGATTTGGTGGGTCTCTAGGATTTGGCTCTGAATACCGATTTGTTAGTAACACTCCTCAATCAATTCAGAGATAACTCGATTCAAGTAAATCAGAGTACAAGACCTCGAGGAGAGGGAGGTCTAGAGAGCAGCAAGCAATTGGGAAGGAGGATCTAGGGAAGTATCTAGAAGCAGAGGAGCTGGAGGAGTCAGTTAGATGGAGAGAAGACGAGAAAGGAACCGAGGTTGAAGAAGATAGCTTCTCAATAATTGTTCGATGTTCCCTCACAAGCCCATACCATACCATAAGCATCTACTAACACCAATAGGTGTCTTGATGCGTTTCGTGGTTTTATCCCGATCTCTTCAAAGTGAATGCTTATCACTAGCTGTGCATTGCCATGGTGGTAAAATACGTCTGCGTGACATATTTATGACCATAGACGCGTGCATTCGACAAGATGGCACACCTTATAAATTTTGTAACTTGTTGGGCCAAAGTGATGATAGAACTATACACGTAGTATTGTAGGTTCAATTTGCTCATGATTTCGTGATTTTTGCTTACAACACTTGTCATTTCACTTGGCATATGCTTATATCCATAAATCAATAGATCAAAATATCATATTTGGAATTCTTATAAGACAAATAAAAAACAAGGCACGGAATTGCAAGAACAAACAAATAAAAGAAAGAGCATGATACTTTTTTTTAAAAACAAATTAGGCAACGAAAGTTCATGCTACTTATGTGAATGCTATAGCTAGTGGGCCGTGGTCGATATGCATGTACAGGCCGTCAATCACTCAGCCCGACTGGACGTCTGGACTCAGCAGCAAGCGGCGTGGTGCTGGGCATTACTAGGCCGTGGCCCATCTGCATGGACACGGTAGGTCGGCAGCCGAGTGTTTGCATGCTACTACCACCGCAGCCGAGCAGGACTGTAGTTGTGCCATGCTTTAACATCCGTTGGGCTTTTCAACCGACTTTTGTTTTTTCAAAAATCAAAAGCCAACCAAAGAGCCTAAAAACAACAGTGGATTTTACCCAAAAGCTGTTTTTCTCTAGTGCAAACTTGAAACCACCTTCTTCCTGCTTTCGGTTGCTTTTAGGGAAAAAATTACCCACCTACCACTATGTATATGCATACCCCTTTGGTATGTTCTTTCTCATCCCATTCTTTTCCTCTCCCTCCCTCGGTACATAGCTCTGCGGTGAGCTCCTCCCATCCATTCCGTGATGAGCCTCCCTTGACACTCTGGCGGGCGAGACCTCCACAAGCCAGCCTTCCCAAATCCGACAAGCCCTGTCCCTTCCATGAAGCGAGTAGTAGCAGAGAATGTGCTAGCAGGGTAGCGCGGCCGTGCTCCCCACTCCATCAAGCAGGGTAGCGGCGGGCACGCTCCACTCCATCAAGCAGGGGAGCTGCACGGGCGTGAGCCCTATCATCGTGGGCAAGCTCCGCCGTGCGGCCACGAGCCCCACCATCGCGAGCGAGACCCCTCCCCTACGCGGCGACCAGCGAGCTCCCTCGTCTATGCGATCTCAAGAAATGAGTGGGTACCCTCCACCGCTGCCACGAGCCCAAAGTCCGCCACCGCAAACGCATCCTCCATCGCTGCCGCGGGCCCATGATCCGCCTCTGCAAGCGCACCCTCCATCGTCGTGGTGGGCTCGAGATCTACCGCCGCGAGCTCATCTCCGGCTACTTCAGGAGTGGCGCAGCCTGCCCCGATTGTGACGGCCACACACTCACCTCGGCTTTGGTGGCACGCCGCCTGCTCTACAGTGCAACGGTGAGACCGCCCCGACGAGAAGTAAAAGAAGCCATCTATTAGGTTGACCAGCGGGCCCCACTGTAACAGAGAGTGTATGCCACCGGCTGAGTAGCTTTTAGAGAAGCTACAGTTGCTCAACCAAAGGGATTTTGGCTTTTCTCACAGCCCATATCTTACAGCTACTTTTCAAAAGTCCTAGGCCACAACATCTTTTGCAAAAGTCACAAACCAACCAAATAGGGGCGGTCATCTCCGTGAGAAGCCCCTTTTTTTGTTTGTGTAGCTATCAGCCAATAGATTTATTTGTCAAAATTATCAGATTTTAGACCAATCTAAAGATCATAGCTCAAAAACCTGATAGAAATTAAAAATGTATCAAATTCAATATAAACAGAACAACAACCCGTAGCGGGTTTCCTAGACCAAGAATCAATAATAGAAAACACTACACGGATACATATGAAATTAGAAAAGGAACTGGAGTGAGTTAAATGAGGCACAGTCGAATGTTAAGGATCTAAAAAAGAACTGGAGTCAACAAAAAGTGTTCTCCGTATTCATATTGCGGAGCTAAGGAAGGAGAAGAATTCTGCCACATCAGAGATAGAGCAGCTAGAGGCTTCTTTGATGAATCTTGAGAATGATCTGTCACAACAACTTGGTAGGATTTCAGATATGCAAAAGACTAACAAAAACTAGAGCTAGCAAATTCTGACTTGCATAATGAGATTGTAGAAGAACAAGGACAAAAGAATAAAGATGTTGCTTCTATAGTTAATCTCAAGAGCAAATTAGAACAGAAAGTACAAAAGATTTCAAATCTTCAGGAGGCCAACAAAGACCTCATCTATACAATGATGTTACAGTATTTCAACAGGACAAAATTGTAGCACTGGCTCAATTTCAAGAATCCGAGGCTCAAATAAAAAAATCTTTGGAGTGACTTGGAACAGTAGTGCAACAAATTTCAATTATCTAGCAAGCAAATAAAGAAATACAGGATAAAAATTCTAGGTTGGATAAGCAACTAGGACTAATCTGCAAGAGGAGATCTTTGCACTACAAGGAGGGAAGGAAGAGACTATCAATAGCTTGTAGCAGTCAAATGATTCACTCAATGATTCACTCAAGGCTCCAGAAAGCCAGTTAGAGTAGCAAAGAGAGTAATTTCTGTCCTGCAGCTTGCTTAAGACATGCAAAATAGCAATTCCAACCTACAAATGCAATTGGAAGAGATGAAGGTTAGTCACCATGCTGATTATTTCAAAGTTGCACCAGTCTGATGGTTGTATCAAGAACCTTAGAATTGAGTTGAAGCAAGGAAAACAACAAACTTTAATCTTGCATCATGCTATAATGAAGATATGAAGAAAAACATTTCTATTTTTGACAAGCAATTGGAGCAGGTCAGGCAGAAGATGTGTAGAGAAGGACATAGCTCTATCAGTTACAGATGTCTCTTAGACTTTCATCAAGAACTTGGAGAGTGCTAGAAAAGCAAAGTGAGGACATTTTAACTCTAGAGCAAGCTAATAATAAGTTACACAATAAAATATATATACCTTGACAGAACAAGCCAAGGCTGAGCTACGTAAGGAGGTAGCGGCAATACAAGAAGCGAAGGATACAACACTATCACAACTAAGACAGTCAGAGATTTCAGTACATGATCTTAAAAACATCTACAACTCAATCAGCAGGAGCAAAAAGGGGAAAAAGTAATATCCACACAATCAACAACGATAACAAAATGTAGCAAACAACTCTAAAAATATCATCTAAGATTACCCAAATATACCATCTAATAAAAACAACACATCTACAATAAAAAAAGTAAAAACATATATTTTAAAAAACATTAAACACTAGCTTAATCATCAACAGTTAGCTAGATGTGTCAACTGTAAAAAGAGCAATAACAACTCAAACACAAAGAAAGAGGCACAAAAAAGCCACCAAAAAGCAAAAACAAACACAACAGTACACAAACACTCATAGAGATTCTTGCCAACACACCGGCAACATAAAAAAGAGAAAGGGACAAAAAGAGACAAACAAAGAAAAAGAGAGAGGTGCGCACACCTGCACACACACATCCAGGGGAGACATTGAGACACAAATGAGGGACCAAAAAATGAAAGAGCACACACACATGTACAATGAGGGAGAGACAGAGATAAACTCAACATATAGAGACATAGAAAGAAACTCGAATCACTAAAATAATTCAAGACATTACGACTAAAAAAACAGTCAACTAAACTAAATTGACCATTACAGCTTTGGAAAATATAGCTTGAAAAAAATCAACACAACTACGCACCTTATATTGCTCCCTCACACATAAAAAGAGGTCAACACATCAATAATCGGTCATAGAAGAGATGAGCAGACATTAACCAATCTTCTAACGTATATAACTGCCAAAAAATTAAAGCTCAAAGACCACATGGCCATCATGCATTACCCAAAAAACACTGACACAAATTAGCTATCGGGTGACTATTGGCGGTAGAAACACAAAGCAAATCTCTACTGCAAAAGCGGGATCCAAATAGCACACAAAAAATGTTTGGCAACGCTATTGAAATAACTATCTCGCCATATTACGTGTATATATTCTCTGATGACTTTCTGCTTGCAAGACAATGACTATACCTAATCAGCTACGACTACAAGTGCAATAGAAGCCAGATGACAATGAAACCATGCCATCACCCTAAAAGATAATGACTACACCACATATTCAGCTACAACTACAAGTGCACATAAATGGCATAGGTAACTATGCAATGCTAAAGACCATAGCACCTAAGTGGGTGCGTTTTTGATCTAAAAGGATCTACCAAACACCTAAAGAATCAACAACTTTTAGAACCACAAAGATAAAACTAACATGCTATGATGGGCATGAGAGACATAAAACAAAATTTCACCGCAAAAAGAGGGTTCCCTAATCCATATAGTACGCACCCAAATAGACAACGATAGCGGCATATGGTGCTATTATCCGTTGCTAAGAAGGTAAAATTAAAATTGCTCAGCTCCTCACTAAAGTCCTACTATCCCATCCCAACATTGGCCGTCCCACGTCGTCCATGCTGCCGCCTCCTTATCGAGTTGGCGCCGCACCATCACCCCCGACTCACACAAAATCACCACAAAAAATAGTACATCTCTAGCTAGAGCGTATCCACAAATGACTCTGATCATCAGCGCACACACACACACACACACACACACACACACACACACACACACACACACACACAGAGCAATAGCACCTCAATACAAAAGCTCAATTGAAGAACAACCATGCGAAGAGAAAAATACTCGTGGTCTAGAATCTTGTGCAGCAGCGGCAAGTTGAGTGGGTGCCCCTGCAGGAAGGTTGTCTAGTGGGATCTTCGTGGCGTTGGCGTTGCGGTGCGCCTCGTTACCCTCCCGCTCACCTGACGTGAGATGGCAGCACGTGAAGTAGAAGCTCATGTCGTGTAGCTAAAATGTTACGGACATGGCACCCTGCCATTTGGTTCATTAATTTTCTTGGTTAGATTATATGCCAGTTGGCTACCATTCCTGACTACTATTAGCAAGGGTAGAGCTAGAGCAAATTTGAGGGAGGTACAATAGCCTTGTGGGTATATAGATTTTTATTTTATGGGTGCATATATATGGTGAAAAATTGAGCATAATCACTGTTTTCTATTTTTTCATGTGTGTTACATGTCCACTCTTTGCACCGGCTTATCTATATCAATGACAAAAGGCTTGTCTCTACAATTGTTCACTCAAGTTTAGATTTGTCTTTATCTTCACTTATTTTACATTTCTTCAGTGGTGTATGTTGGTTTTTTTTGTCTGTTATATCATTTATAGAGATAGACATGCTCACACCCACCTCTGTTATTTTGTTTATTAAGACGTCAACATATAAACATGCCGCCTTTGAAAATGTTATTTGCCTACCTCTGGAAAGCTGAATTGTAGTAGTGTGCGCCCATCCCTTGTTCATTATTGTGAGGAACACGCTTAGCATTCTCCTTCGCCCTGAACAGCTAGGCGAATATAGGGCCTTCTTGATTTCGGAACTAATTGCTCGCTAACTAAAAATTAAACCTAGTACATCCAAACAGAAGGTCTAAGAGGTAGGCTAATTTTTAGCCAAATCTTGAATTAAACTCATTTAAGCTAAATTTTAACGCAACTAGCAACTAGTCTTTTGCTCATCTATACAAACAATCCCGTATGGCCATATATAGCGTAGGTTATGGTTTTCCCTGAGCCGCCGGTTGACCGAGCAAGCCGCCGGGCGGCCACGGTGAGGTCCAGTCCAGCTGGAGCTGAGTTCCGTTCACCCGACGCTGGCACCTAAGCAGGTACGGTTGGGCTATTAATTTTGTGGTAGTGTATTCCTTGGCTATACATGAGGAGCTCACCTCATGTACAAGTAGAAGTACCGCAATCAAATAAGCACGCAAGATCAGATGTTTTGATTACACGCATGTATCATATTGTGTATTTCCTTGGCTGCACATGAGGAAGAGTTGCTTGCATTGAGTCCTATATCTCCATATAAATATCTTCGTTGTTAGCACATGAGGAAGAGTTGCTTGAGTCCTAAATCTCCATGTGCAAATAATACTACATATATACTAGATATCTCCATATGCCCATGTTAGCAGGTTGCTTGAGTCCTGAATCTCTTCGTCGTTGCCTTGTAGTGTAGGCCAGATTTCGACGATAATCTTGCAGAACAATGTAGGACTGAGGCACTCTGCTAAGCACTCGCCTCTTGACTTTTGAACTATATATACCTGAAGGCACTCGGGTCTTGAACGAAATCCACAAATTAAAGGCGAATAGGCAATCATGGATACCTTATCCGTGTGCTACTGCTGTCTGCTACTTGGTTTCCTATTACTAACAAAGTGTTACATAGCATCCGCACGCTCCGGCCATCGTGGCCTACGGCTGCCACCGGGCCCCTGGCAGCTCCCTGTTATTGGCAGCCTCCACCACCTGCTCGGCTCACTCCCACACCGCTCAATCCGGAGCCTCTCACGCCGCTATGGCCCTATCATCTTCCTCAGGTTCGGCGAGGTCCCGGTCGTCGTCGTCTCCTCCCGCGAGGCCGCCAGGGAGGTGATGAAGACGCACGACGCGGTGTTCGCCACGAGGCACCTGAACACGACGCTGAAGACCCTCTCCAAGCAGGGCCAGGGCATCGCCTTCACCCCGTACGGTGACCACTGGCGCCAGGTCCGCAAGATCTGCGTGCAGGAGCTGCTCAACGCCGTCCGCGTCAAATCCTTCCGGCCAGTCCGGGAGGAGGAGGCGGCGCGGCTCGTCGCGGCCGTCTCGTCGACGTCAAGGTCAGGTGCGCTCGTGAATCTTAGCGAGCTGATCACGGCGTACGTGGCGGACACGACGGTGCATGCAATCATGGGGAGACGCCTGGACGACGGTGATGCGCTGCAGCTGCTGCGTCTCGTCGACGAGGGCGTTCGGTTGGCCGGCGGCGGCAGCCTGGCTGACTTGTTCCCGTCGTCATGGCTTGCTCGCGCTCTGAGCTCGACAGCACATAAGGCGGATGCGTATCAAGAGGGACTATTCAAGTTTTTGGATGGTATCGTGAATGAGCATATGGAGAGAAGAAAGTCACATAAAGAAGAAGAGTTTCAGGAAGATCTGATTGATGTCCTTCTGCGGATTCAAAGCCAAGGCTCATCTCAGCATCTTACTATGGCCACAATAAAAGCCGTCATCTTCGTAAGTTCTTGCACACAGCCGTGTATACGTACGTATTCTTCTAAGATGAACAAAACAAACACACACAAAACTCAGGTCAGATTAGGTATATATGTAAACTTTTTAAAACTAACTATCACTACTAAAATGGCAAACTTCTCCTAGTATTTTTAAGTAGCAATATAATACTAACACTAGCTATAATATATGGGAATCTTCAAATACCAAAACACTAGAAGAATTCCACCTCACTAGGAGAAGTTATAAATTCTGTTCATGTGCTTGGGTCAAAATGTAGGATCTTTTCTCGGCCGGGACTGAAACTGCTGCAACAACACTGCAATGGGTCATGGCAGAGTTGATGAGGAACCCTCACGTGATGTCTAGGGCACAAGCTGAAGTACGGGGAGTTTTCAAGCCTTTCATGAAGGTTGTAGAAGAGGGATTGAGCGAATTAAGCTACCTACATTTGGTTGTCAAAGAAACCCTACGGCTGCACCTTCCCGGTCCACTGCTAATACCAAGGGAGTGCATGGAAACCTGCAACATCCTAGGCTACGATGTGCCTAAGGGAGCTATGGTTCTCGTGAATGCATGGATGATCGCAAGGGACCCGCAATGGTGGGAGGAACCAGAGGAGTTCAGGCCAGAAAGGTTCGAGAGTGACACAAGAGACTTCAAAGGAAATGACTTTGACTTCACACCCTTCGGAGCCGGAAGACGAATGTGCCCTGGGATGACATTTGGGCTTAGTAATCTCGAGCTTGCTCTTGCAAACCTTCTATTCTATTTTGATTGGAGCCTGCCAAACGGCATTCTTCCGAGTGAAATGGATATGACCGAAACTATGGGAATGACAGCGAGAAGAAAACAAGACCTACTGTTAAAAGCTACAATTGTTTGATAATTATTTCCATGTATCTCCTTAATAGGTGTATCTCCTTAATAGGTTCACTCTTCTCAAGTTATGACATCCGACTATGTATATATAATAACCGCCCATCAATAAAGCCATTCCCAGTCTATGCTCTGTCAGAGAGAATCAGTTGCTAATGGAAAAATGAAAAAGCTCTCATGTCTTATCTTAGATTAATATATATTATTGTCAAACACATGCGACTTTTTTATCGTAAGTTTTTTGTACCGTCCCATCAATAAAGATGACCGTTTATGACTTGCTCTCTGTTAGCCTCATATCTGTCTCTAGGTGCTCCGATCCTGCCTAGCATATGCTCCCTCTATTCCAAATTATTAGACATTTTGACGTTTCTAGATATAAATTGATTTTTCTATGCATTCAAATATGTGGTATATCTAGAGATACATAGTAAAAACAATATACATCTAGAAAGACAAAAATGTCTTGTAATTTAGAAGTGTAGTTTGTATGATCTATATATAATGCTTCCTTCACAAGTTGAAAAACCTTTCCCTTGCCATAAAGATTATTCAAAGCTTGTGTCATGTGACTTCAAAACATTCAAAGCTGATTTTATCTTCAAGCACCGGAGTATCCTTATCATCTTTTCTTCAAAAGAAAAGTTTGCTTTGCGTACACCTCCTCCTCCGTTGTTATCTAATCCCCAAAATAAAACTATTCAAAGTTTGGTATTTACCAAAAGTATTCATGTTGGGATCAGAAGTATATTATTACCAATACTCCACTTAGGAGCACACAACATATGGCGAATTACATTGAATTTCATTCCTCCCCTATGTCATACCCTCCATGTGTTTTAGAAATGGTTTTTATTTTGCAAATTGTAGTTTAGACACATACACTCACAAACATGCAAACCTGAAAAAAAAAAAAATACAATTCTCAGTTGAGAGATTGGGAAGTTTCGGGAAGGGCTTCGCTCACGGGCTCAAAAAGCTCAAATGCTATGTTTACGAGTGGAGTGCATAGACCCTTACTGAAGTATGATGAGGTCAACATATCGCGAAATTAATGTATCAAGGGCGTTTTCACTTCGATAGACATATCAACCCCTGAAGGAATACCATTGTTAAATTCTTGAAATGAATCTAAGAAAAATACGAGCATCCATGTTAAGTTGAGAACCTAAATTTTAGTGGACAAATTCTAAAGTATAAGGAACACACATGATTTCACACAAATCAAAATATGCTGCAATCTTAGTGCAATGATGGGTTGTGAAATAATCGTTCATGATCAAATCAAAATGGCATACACACATACATAAATAAGTAAATAATAGGAAACTATATGTACGTTAGTTTTCATAATCCACCATTAGACTTTGCATTTGCTCGTCTTAACAAGAATACCATTTATGAAAAAAATAAATGCTTGTTGCTATAAAGGGTTGTACACAACCCAATTGTGGAAAACACTACAAGTTATGATAATACATGGAACATTTCAGTTGGTTTCCATATTTATACCTGCAAGTGAAAAAATTATCATGACTAATATCTTTGATGTCTTCTAACCTAAGAGCTATTTGGCTGTAAAATCATAGTGATAGTGTTCTTGATAGAGATTGATGAGGAGCTAATTGAATATATTTTTTCTGCAACTATATTTTACATTACAAGTGCTTGAGCAGAATACATGTGGAGAGTGTGGCTTCAATGACTATATATAGTATCTTGTAGTGACATGCACTTGACATGATCGGTGACATGGATTGAGCCAGACTATTTATTTGTCGTTTTAATATATTAATCCAGTCAATCATTTATACATGGTGCCACAGGATTTTTTTAACAATGTTCAAATACATGTCATTTCACAAGTGGAGCACTTTGTTCCTTCTTTGTTGCGTCTCACAAGTGTAGGTAGTTTCTGAAAGTGTGGAATAGTCTGTCTGATCATGCAACGATTTACATTGGCCAGATCAAGCTATAGCAGAAAAGTAGATATCATAGGAGATTACTGCATTGGTCGATCTATTCCATAATCAAGAAGTTGTTGGCCCCAATCTAGTATTGTCCTTGCCCTGAGGAGAGGTGAAGCCAAATCCCACGAGTGGCAATTGTTGCTATTGTCAGACAGAGCACACTGTAGCACATCCGAGGCTCAAGTGGACATGATGCATGGTCATGGACTAATGTAATCTTGGTGAATATAGAAGTGGGAAGACCTTGGCAAAGATATCTATGAACTGGGATGTCATAGGCACATGGAGAACACGGATGTGGTTGAGGCTGGCACGTTCATAAATGAAACATAGACCAATCTCGACGTGATTCATGTGCTGATACCATGAAAATATATGGAATAATTTGAGCAATCTTGAAGAGTGTGCAATGACCATGTGCAATGACCATGCATCACATTATTCCACTTGCATTGAACCCTATTATTATTATTATTATTATTAGTTGCAAAGACTTATCTCAAGATAATTACTCTTTTGCTTTATTAGTTGCAAAAACTGTTTTAAAACACCATCATTCACCTGGCACGCACATCAATAGAATATTTTTGTATATTATAGAGGAACTGTGCAACATTCTCAGGAACTGTGCAACATTTTCAAGACTGCTTTTTTTCATAATTTATTTTCAATATAAAGTAGACGACGATGATACAAATAGAGCTACTACTTTCTATAAATATATGTAAATATATTGGTATAGTGAATTGCTTGTTTACATATATTTTTACTATGCATAGGAACATGCATAGTGGCTATTTGTATGTCTGATTGCATGATGACATGCTTCGATATTGATCCCTTCAACAACATAATCGAGACTTTATGTAGAGTTACAGACCTTTCAATGTCCTGTGTGAGTATTCCTTCAGCTAGTATATTACCCATTCACTCATTTGCTATACCTTCTTCTACGCATTACTTCTTTTGGCCATACTTTAGAATGCCTGGTATGTGGATGTTACAAAAATAATAATCCCAGTCAATGGACTTGGGATTAAAATTAAAGGCCTCACTCTGTTCTATACTTGTTGAAGTCTGCAGCATTAACAAGTTTGTGTCATCAAAGCTGCATGTAATAAATGAAAAGAAACAAAACCAAGTTAGCATTGGTTGGTTTTCAGTCTATATATAATTGCAACGCTATTTGTATATGATAATGAAAAAAGAAAAAAAGACCGATGCTCTCACACACACACACACCCCGATATGTGGTAAGAAGAAAAGGAGGAAGCAAAATCTCAGGAAATATACATAACAAAGGGGTGGAGAAAACAAATCAAATAAGGATCTAATTATTGTCCACACAACCCATGCATTGGCTTTATTATTCCAAGGGCTATGTAATGCACCATCACAATAAGAACATTGCAAAACCTACCGGCCATTGAAGAAACCATATGGTTCATAAAACTTTGCTAAGAGCATGAAGTATTTGTAGCTTTTGTTCAACTTATTGTAGTAGTGAGAAAAGGATCCACCCAACAATGGATTTACCAAATGCAACATCTGCTTGTCAGATCGCGCGAGAGCATATAGTCAGAGCGATACACCACAACACATATGTCTTGCATCGACAATAAATTTGCAGTAGATGTCAAAGGGGTCTGACCTCTAGTGGCATCTTGTACTTAAGAAACATGTAAGTCCGGAACCATTCAAACTTGTGGGCTAAGAGTAGCCTTTTAACTTTGATGACCCTCCCATTCTTTCCCTTCTGGGGGTTAGTGGAAAAGTAGCGGTACATTATATCCAATGTCGTAGCCGTAGACAACGGATTTTGCAAGGATGAGTGATGAGCCCACGGCTCCTCGAAATATATCTACGGTAAATTCTTCTCCAATTTCAAATATGGTAATTGGTCTGAAATTTGGAGCTATTAATTTTGATGAGAAATATAGCAAGAGTATGGACAAATTTACTACTGTGGGGTTGTCTTCAAAAATAATTTTTGGTGGTGCAACATTCATGAAAGGAGAAAATATGGAGCCAAGAAACTATATTGGTTTCATTCAAGTTAACGTCACATGAGCTTATTGGGGCCGAATTCGCTGCAAGTTGCTAGCCGTGAGGTTCATATTGATAATGGTGTGATTTGCATGGTGGCCGGATTAATTTATTATATTTTATAAGATCATACTCATTGTATAATCAATTTAGCTAAGTCTGGTGCCTGCGTGTACCTAATTTGAGTTTAGTTGTACGGTGGAGTCGAACTAGGTGCTGTGTGCGTGAGTCTGAGTCGGAGTCCGACCGTGAGTCAAAGTGGCCTGCGTGCCATATATCCTGGGGTTAGAGGTCATTGAGATTAGATTGGAATTTTATTTTGTGGAGTTTATCCCTCGTCGAGCCGCCGCTCGAGAACTCTAGTTGCTGGGGTGATTGATCCGGATCCTTCGTGGATTTGTGTGGAGTGTATGATCGAGCTGCTATAGTTCGGGCGCATCGTTTGGAATTCCTGGAGTTCCCTCTCTTCTGATAGTGGTTCGTCGTGGCCGCGGGTGGAAAATTTATCTAGGGTTTGGATTGCATCTATTGTAAGCCGATCCCTCTATCTTTCATTGCTACTGGATTATTTAATTGGAAAATTAAGTTTACTTGGTCCATTGTGCCGTTGATATCTGAATTGTCTTGTGATTGCCGAGATGATCACTGGTATTACTTGATTCGTCTAATCGCAGTTAGTCTACTGAGCTAATCAATATTTTATTATTCTCACGTGTATACATATATACACAAGCTTTGGAATATTACACGTGAAAGTTTTAGTAGTTGCTGTTGTTGCTTTCACTGTATCTGATTTTTCAATCGTGTGAAAATAACATGAGTTACTAGCTGCTAGGCTATTTGAACTGGATATCAAGTTACCAAGTTTCTGTTTTGGCTCAACAACATTTGGATTTGTTGCTGGCAGTCAGGATAATTGATTTGTACCGTGAAAGATTGGGCAAACATATTTGGACATTGTAGGCGTGTCCTTATCAATGAGGTCACATGGATGACAGTTTGGCTTCGAGTGAATGGCCATCGCTACCAACATTGCATTCACCACCATGTCTCCAGGAATCTGGGAATATAATATGTCACCGTATTTAAGTTTCTTATTGCACTGGTCTAAAAATGAACAGATATTTGACATCTTTTTGATTCAGTTATTTCTTACCACATCAAGGATGACATCACCACGGCCAATGAAACGTGGAATGGTTTGCTTGGCGTAAGCAGCTATTATAGTATCAATTGTCCTATAGTAATAAATAAAAAATGTTTTGCATTACATGTCAACTAGTTTACCATCTTAATTATGTTTAAAAAACCAGTTAAAATAAAGCAGTGTACAATTAGCATATACTCCCTCCATATAGGATTTAGAAGTCGTTTAGGACAGCATTTAGCATACCAAGGAGTGATTAATTAGGGTACATCTTTCCCTGTTTGCCCTTATTAAATAGGGTTGCGCGTGCATCCAGAACAACAAATGTTCACAGCTGGAGTGGTCAGTGTATCGCGTCCCAAGGCATGTGCCCACAGTTCGAATTCTCTCGCGGCGTTATTTTTTTTACGCGATTTAATGGGATTGTTCTTTCTTGGCATCTCGCTACTGTTCTTTCTTTGCATCTTGCTGCATGCTTCTTCGTTCTTTTTTTTTGACGCGATTTTGCATGGGACTGTTCTTTCTTTGCATCTTGTTTCTTCGGTTCACATTTTCATTACGCGCTCAGTTGCTCCGACGCTTGGACTGCTTGGTCTATTTAAATGCCTTGCATGGCCTGCTTGCTCAGTTGCTAGTTCATCTACTACTCCCTTGTTGCCTGGCTTGCTTGCTTCTTCTTAGCTTGTTCATCTACGACATGGAGTCCGGGGCAATCTTTTCCGCCTCGACTGAGTGAGTCCGGCGCCATGTCCTCCGACTCGACTGAGTCCGGCGCCATCTCCTGCGACACGATGGAGTCCGGCACCATCTCCTCCGCATCGACGGCGGAGCCCGTCGTCATCGCCTGTGAGGCGAGCGGTGCATCCATGGCCGCGAGGAATCGATGATGGCGAGCGGCGAGCACGAGCAGCGATGAGCGAGCGACGAGCAGACGGGGCGCGAGGCACGAGCGAGAGGCGAGTGGACGCGGCTATCTTGGGAACCGATAAGCATGCATGCGATGGTAAACGAAACGAGGCGCATGCGGCGCGGCGCGTGCGGCAAACGATGAGAGGGGCAAACACGTCCAGATTGATCCCAAATGCGTAGAACGACTTCCTTTGACAAAACAAGTCCGTCGCCCAGAATGACTTCTAATATGGCCTTGTTCACTTCCCATAAAACTTGCAACTTTTTCCACTCTCTCTCCATCATATCAATTTTTACCCGTATATATGGAGCACTAAATGTAAGTAAAAAAAATAACTAATTACACAGTTTAGTTGTAAATCACGAGACGAATCTTTTGACCCTAGTTGGGCTACGATTGGATAATATTTGTCAAATACAAACGAAACGCTACAGTACAGGGAATGCAACTTTTTCACGAACTGAACAAGGCCTATGTATATGGAGGGAGTACCTAGTCCCTTCTATCCAACCAGGCAACGGGTCATGGTAAATGCTGGTTACCATACTTGGACGAACAACTACAATGGGAAGGTCACCCCTGAAGTGCTCAAGAAGCATCTCACCCATAGCCTTTGTGAACACATAAGTGTTCGCCCATCCAAAGTGTCTAGCCCTTCATAAAAGACCAAGTTTCATATGTTAAATACCATGGCATGCCACGCATATAATCCTACATTGTCTAATAAGTTCAATGCAGAATTATGTTCGAACCTCTTCAATCCAAGTTTTTTCATGGTTTTCTTCTCTAACTGCTCTGAGTTACCACTTGAGTGCATAAGATCTGCCTTGATAGAATCTACCAACTTTATCTCAGCATCAATATCCAAATGGCAAACCTTGTTTTAGCATTTCGCTAATCTGAAATGGCTTCTCCAATAAAAGCCCTTGTTGCTCTCGAGCTACATATGCTGCCAATTTAAAAAATAAATTTAACTCACTGAATATCTAACGGTAATGCTTATTTACTATTTAGCAACTGATATCATTATTTTTTTTTATCAGGAAACCATACCAGTGGAAACATGAAGGAGCATTTTCAGATTAGGGCACTTGTTCGCAAATTCACAAACGTATTTTGTGCCCAAGACATTGGATGCCAAGGCAACATCATATCTGCACAGGCATGTTCATTAGTCACGTAACCCGGCCCAATTCATTTATTTTATTTTGTTTCCTTGAGTATTAGTACAATATGGATAAATATACCTTTCATAAAAATTTGTTGTTGCAGCTCCGCTGACTATGATGTCGATTTCCTTTGACAATTCCAATATCTTGGAGCTCCCAAGCCCAAAATTCTCATCGATTATATCACCGCATAAAGGTGATATCTTTTCTTTGGTGAAACTGAAAACTGGACCCATACTTTTCTGGCAGGGCGCCAAATAATTCATTCCTTACAACCTAAAAGTGCAGACTTTGAAAAGTTAGTTTCTTGACCATTTTTCCTTTTTGTGTCCTTCTATATTCTAGTCAACTAGCTAACAATCGTCATTATTTTTAGTCGATGGATTCATGGATGAGGAAAAAACCATGTAAAAAGAGAAATTGAGCCTATATGTGATCCAACACCCTGCACGCTCTCATCTACTGACAAATAAGAACTCAATTGAATTAGCATTAGAAATAATTAAATAAAAACATTTGATCATCTGGAATTTTCTAACCATACTCATACATTCGACACACACAACATTTTCTGAGGCGCCATGTACAAATAATAAAAAGAGTAACTAGTTAATCAGTAGCCGTTCTGCATATGAGCCCGGGGAATGCTAAAAATACATGGGCCATAAAGCACTTAACATATTTATAACTCCTATAATCCTAACCCCCATTAACTAATTCTCTGGCTTCTGATTGGTCGATACTTTAAAAGTGATGTCAGCTGACATCATCAAAGGAGTTACCTCCACTAAGGCTCATTTATTTTCCACTAGCTTTTTCTTTTGAAATAGAAAAAAGTCGTAGCACCTAAACTAAGTATCGTAATTAAAATCCAATTGCACCATGGTATTCCTCGCAATAAACTCTTCAAAATAAGACCCCACATGGATATATTTTGATAATTTAAACCGTTTCTAAGCAAAACCCCGTTTGTAAGCAAAAAACTACCAAAACTATATATCACATGGATTACATGTGGTCCTCCGAAATATGCATAATTTTATGAAGGAAAACTCCTAAATTTTAGGAGGGATATAGTAGGGGTGGGGGTTCGGGTAGATAAAATTTGGGTGATGGTCAGTTCAAATATTCTAGACCTTGTATGTCAATGGATACAACCTCCGCAATTGACCTACTACATCTATATCTATGTATCTACTAATTTATAGTTTCGATCATTATAAAATCCTTATATTTCTACTTCATACCCGCAGCAACACGCGGGGTATCCTACTAGTATAAGTTTTGATTTTTGGTTGACCCCGTCAACTTAACCCCGTGAAGGTGATACGGCATCGTGAAGCTGATACGCCACTATAGATGTAGGCTGCCTTTGAAGTTGTTAAAACTACTGATTTGCAAAGTTAATATTTGTCCCGTTTTGATATAAATCTCACTCTCATCCCATTGAACCTAGCAGTGCTACAGTTAGATCCGTTCTTGATGGCTACATATGCCATCTTAAAAAGAGTGCATTCAATCTTTGACCACTTATATACCTAAAAAATATTGTAATTAACGTGAAAAAAGTGAAAACGTCAGTTATATTTCCTATGAATAAGTGTATTTTATAATACAAATATTATTTTATACTAAAATATGGAAATATAAAAAGAACCACATATAATAAAAAATAATGAATTATTTAAAGTTTGTCCTAATAAGTCAAATTGGAGAACGATCGACTGACCGAGTTGGTCAGTGTAGGCTGAGTACCTCCTCTCCGAAGTGGTCAGAGTTTGAGTCCTAAGGGACTCGCTATTTGTGGCTCTTAGCCACATTTGACCAGGGGGGGGGGACTCCCTCCTCTGCTCCATATCCAAAGCACGGGTCTGTGGCCAGCTCATCTCATGGAGTTGCGGTGCCGCTGTTTAAGGGTGGGATAGAGGTTCAAGGTTTTCTCGATCTGCGTGAGAAGATCTTCTTAATCCGGAGACCCGAGGCTGTCTAGCCACCGCGGATCGAGTTTAGAACCCGCTGTGTAAGGGTGGGATAGGGGTTTGGGGATTTTTTCGATCTGCGTGAGAAGATCTTCTTAATTCGGAGACCCGGTGCTGTCTACCCGCCATGGATCGAGTTTTTTTTTTCTAATAAGTCAAATTGTGTATCGTATGTGTTTGGCCAGGTTTTAAATGAGCATAAATAGATACATTATTAATTATAAGATATATTTTTC
This sequence comes from Chrysopogon serrulatus, assembly GCA_015844335.1. NCBI lineage: Eukaryota > Viridiplantae > Streptophyta > Magnoliopsida > Poales > Poaceae > Chrysopogon > Chrysopogon serrulatus. The sequence goes on from JADLZL010007133.1 coordinate 37,710, forward strand.
ATAGTTTACCTCCTTAATATGGTAGGAGAAATACTCCTTTAACAAACTTGGTCAAAAGTAATATGATTTAACTTAGAAGAAACTTATAAACTTATAATCCACTATATTTAAGATCGAGCTAGTAATAGGCAAAGATGTCTTTTGGGGACCATGTCAAATCTAAGATGTCAGCTATATAGTTCCACACAGAGGAAGTAATATTGTTTATGGTGGACAGTCGGTGAACTGTTTCATCCAAAAAATGAGTGAAATTCTCGTTTTTAAAGGAGTCACATAATTTTGCTATATTTTAGGATTATCGAGCTAGTAATAGGCAAAGATGTCTTTTGGGGACCATGTCAAATCTAAGATGTCATCTATATATTTCCACACATAGGAAGCAATATTTTTTATGGTGGACAATTGGCGAACTGCTTCATCCTAAAAATGAGTGAAATACTTGTTTTTAAAGGAGTCACATAATTTTGAATTGACTAAGTATATAAAAAATTGCTAACATCATTAGATTAATCAAGGAATATATTTTTATACTAAACCTATTTAGATAGAGATAAAAAAAATGTTGACACTATTTTTTTTGGAAATTTACTGAATCTTAAAAAACTTTGACTTAGTTCAAATCTAGAATTGCACCCTTTTGGATTGAGGGAGTAGGTGATAGGGAAACACTACTGGCACGCCCCTAGGGCCACATGTTGTCTTAAGCAGCTTATAACAGAATGAAAACGGTCAATATTTTCGTGAAGAAAAACCAAAATATGCCTAATAATATCGGAAATAATATATGTCAATGCCTTTCGAAAAGTACTATATATGATTTTGATAACATAATTTGTTTGCACCTCATTGAAGACACGCTCCGCGGCTGCTGCAGCATCAGCAGCTCTCACCAGGAGGCACTGGTACAGAAATCCTTCGTACAGGCGGTGGTAGACCCATTTACACAGGCAGCCAAAGCCCACCATCCGTACCAGGGGGTCAGTACTAATCGGCCCTACAAAGATGCAGGGCGGCGGGATGTGAGCCGCCTGTGAAAATTCGATTTTCACAGGCGGTTCACTTAGTCGGCCGCTTTGTGTAAAGATATATTTACACAGGCGGCTGACTAAGTCAACCGCCTGTGAAAATCATTGTCCGTAAAACACGAAAAAAATAGCAAAAAAAATATTTTTAAAAAGGCAAATTTTTAAAAAAAAAATTTTTGGAACCGGGAGAGGCACCCGCCCGCCCGTCTCTGTCGAAGTCGCAAGTCGCGCATTTTTTTTCGCGTAAAATCGCGCTATGCGGCCGTGGAGGTTCGAACCCGCGACCTCGGGTTGTGGCGCGTCCATCTCTACCACTCCACCCACACGTCACTTGTGTCTAGATACCATTTTTGTTCCCCCACATATTATACAAACCCGACAAAAAATTAAATATTTGAGGGTCTAAACGAATTCAAATGAAAAAATATTCAACTATAAAGTTTCATAACTTTTCGAGATCTACAACTTTTATTTAGAGTGTTTCTCCATCCGAGGTCATTTGTAAAATTTGGATTTCAAATTTGAGGAATTCAAATGCAATTTTGGGAGCATATATGATTTCAAGAAAAATTTGTAAACTACAAACATTCATAACTTTTTGAGATCTACAACTTTCATTTTGATCAAAATTCCATCCCAGGTCGTTTGAAAAATTCAAAATAATAAATTTAAAATTATTTGTACAGGCGGATGTCTTAGAGATCCGCTGTACAAATCGATTTGTACAGGCGGATGTCTTAGAGATCCGCCTGTACAAATATGACGATTTGTACAGACGGTTGTCTAAGACATCCGCCTGTACAAATATCGATTTCTAGAGGCGGCCGCCTGTACAAATATGTCGATTTGTACAGGCGGATGTCTTAGAGATCCGCCTGTACAAATCGATTTGTACTGCAGACGGTTCTCTTTTTCGGGCCCACTGATTCTTTTTGTACAAAGGCGTCATGAAAATTAGAGCCGCCTGTAAAAAAAAACCGTAGTGTCGTCAAAAATGAATTTTCTACTAGTGAGGTAAACCTTCTTCACATCGGGTTGAACCCTCAGTATCTTCTCTAAGAGTACTGCATGTCAACAATGTATTAAATTAGCAAAACTAATTCAATTTGTTGATTTCTGAAAATAATGAATAACCAAAAGTTGGCATAAAATCGCTGAATTCAGTAAAACATCATATATATTATATAGTGAATCTGACCAAAATTAAATTTGGAGTACAAAGAGGTGTTTGATATTATATGGTATATATATATATATATATATATATATATATATATATATATATATGAGCAGTTTCCCTGTTTGAGGTGGTAGCTGTATAGGTATATATATAAATAAAAAAATATACTTTTTCCAAGAAAGCCAGTGGAGCCAGTGATGAAGATGATCTTATCCTTCAAAAGACCAGCTACTGTAACCGCATCCATTTTGAGCGCGCTACACTAAATATATAGTATATGGCTCCAAAACCGAGAATTGAATGTGGTTTGATATGATGTGCTAAAAGTGCTTTGGGTGTGCTTGCTTGATGAGTGTCCATGGAACCGAATGGCGCTGTACTATTTATAGGCGGTTCGCCAGTGACTTGAGGTACATGTATCATATGTACCGTTGTCTGTAGCGTAAATAAACCTTGCACTGACAGCTTACCTCTAGTTGGCAGTTGCTGTGGAAGCAGCTTACACAAACTGCATGCACGCAGTCCACTTATGGCAGAACCTTGGCAGCTTGCACACAAATCATGCAGGCAGTCCACGCACGGCAGCCAACTCAGCTTCATAGCGGTCAACGTACGTCCGTGCCAGCATTCCATCTTTCCAAGCGGCCGGCGATAGCCGGTTGGTTCTAGTGTGTGAAGACTAGTATAACCTTTGCAGCAGCTTAGAACCAATGCAACCATGACAAGTTAGATGTTAGCGCACACTTATAAATACACATAAGACCCGTACTAATTTTTTACAAATTAAAACACAACTGAGCCAGTCTAGGAGTCGTTTCAGCTTATCAGTCGTCTTATCAATTATTATCATAGTTTTTCTCATACCAAATCAGCTGTTTTGACTTATCAGCCGGCTTATAAGTCCTAATCACCATGCTGAGAGGAGGTGTCCCCATCCCCAACACCACCACTACCAGCATGCCCATCTTCATCCTCGCTCTGATCGTCGTTCTCGCCCTCGCAGCCGTGGCTGAGTCGCAACAGCAAGCGCCTGCGGCAGCTCCAGCGCCGGCGCCAGCCGGGGGATGCACCGTCCTGCTAGCCAAGGTGTCCGACTGCCTGCAGTACGTGACCCCGGGCAGCCCACTGGGGCAGCCGCCGGAGAAGTGCTGCGCGGAGGTGAACAGCGGGGTCAAGGACCCGGCTGCCGTCGCCTGCGTCTGCGGCCTCCTCGCCGGCCACACCTTCGGCCTCCCTCTCAACGAAACCCGAGCCGCCGGCCTCCCTGTCGCGTGCGGCGCCCCGGCAACATCTTTGGCCCAGTGCAACGGTTGGTCTATCTATATACATATACATCTCTTTTTGCATCCATGCATGCGCTTCTTTCTTTTTTTTATTTTATTTTCCCAATATGATTGATGTTCTTGTGTGCAGCGCCCCCAGCAGTGCCAACAGGAGGCACAGGTGCTTCTTTGTCGTCCAAGTCAGCAGTGATCCGGTTTCCGATTACGGCAGTTCTCGTAGTAGCTAGTTTTCTTATGTCCGGCTACCACTTCTAGGATTCGGATCTCTGCTCACGTGTTCACTATATGAGTAGCAATGCCGCCGTATTGTACCGTGACTTTTCGAACAATTTATTATTTCCCACAATATTTAGAGAAACTCATCCTTTATTTAGTCTCTTTGTGTATGTATTTTTGAGCAATGTAATCTGAAAACTTTATATTGGATATGTATTTTTGTGGTACTATGTACCGGGAATAAAAGGCTGTCTTTAATATATCTGTCTGGTCTATTAAGGCGATGCATGATGTGGTTTTTGAGGCCTAGTTTTCGCTCAAAAACCTGGACGCTTGCCTTTGTTTTAACTTCTTTCAATTAATAAAAAATCTGAGGCAAAGCTTTTTATTGTCCTTAAAAGCGATATATAGATGAGGGATGTCAAGGCATGGCATGCATATGCTATACAACATGCAAGCATCCACAAATTATGGACCTATAGTATTCGTCTTAGCTGTTGTGGCGGGCTGCAGCTAGCTTATGCCTACAGTAACTCATAACACGTGAGAGAGGCAGCAGCTGCGGCTACAAAAAATGTGAAAGAAACACTTGTGGCCATGGACCCATGGTTAGACAAAATGTGGCCATGGTTTTGTTGTGTGCCGGTCAACACTTGTGCTCTTTTGTCACTTTCGGATAGCCTCGCGCTACGAAAGAATATGCTATCACTGCTAGAGTGCTGGAGCCTCGGATGCAGAAACTTCCAAAATAAAAGTTGTAGATCTCGAAAAGTTATGAAACTTTGTAGTTGATAACTTTTTCATTTGAAATCATCTTTTTATAGAAAACTACGATCAAAATTTTCAAATTTGAAATTCAAATTTTGCAAATGACCTCGGATGGAGAAACACTCTAAATGAAAGTTGTAGATCTTAAAAAGTTATGAAACTTTGTAGTTGAACATTTTTTCATTTGAATTCATTTGGACCCTCAAATATTGAATTTTCCGTCGAGTTTGTATAATATATGGGGAACAAAACTGAGAACTAATCACAAGTGACGTGTGGGTGCAGTGGTAGAGGGGGGTACGCGCGAGGCCAAGGTCGCGGGTTCAAATCCCGCTGGCCTACAGTAACTCGTAACACGTGAGGGAGGCTGTAAACCTTTAATCAACCCGTTTTGGGGCATTCAATATATTCAGGTGGGGATCCTCCCCCCCGTGACAGTTAAAAAAAAAATGTGAAAAAAACACTTGTGGCCATGGAGGACCCATGGTCTTACTAGAAACAAAATGTGGCCATGGTTTTGTTGTGTGCCGGTCAACACTTGTGCTCTTTTGTCACTTTCGGATAGCCTCGCGCTACGAAAGAATATGCTATCACTGCTGGAGTGCTGGTTGTGCTAGAGCATATATATTCTATTTATTGACACGATCGAATTGCATATGCTATCATGATTCAACGTATACTATGTGCAGTTTCCACATCATTCTAACTTAAACCGTGGAGCAACTCAGGTACCACTAGTAATATGCAAGTTCAAGGTCCACCGCACATGGATTGCAGATTTTGCTTTAGGTCCTAGCCTATTTGCAGTGCCTCTAGTTCGTCAATCTTTGGTAGGCCATATGCTTATCATTATAATACAAAATAGAGTACACTAAGTCTTGCGTTGACATATTTAAATGATGTGCTCAGATATAGAATAAGGGACGCTGCACACACATACTATGTCATGGAACGTGGTAGTTGGTGTGTTCCACTTAGTTTAATTTGTAAGAGCAAAACTTGGGTTTGTAAGGACTTCATCTCTACCTATGACGTATGTATATATGGTTTTCTAATTATGATGTATTCATATATCAATTCTAGTTTTTCGGTGCCTGTATTCAGATATATATCAAATCGCATGAAAAATTGCATGACTTATGATTTGCGAAGACCGGATGTGACTGGTATAGTAGGGTCTTTGTGTTTCCAACCATCCTACGAATCGATTTTTGATAGCCGACTATCTACAAATCATTGATTTATAGTAGCGGCCGGGATGCTTCTACAAATCATTCAGGTAGTAGTGATCATATGGTTGTCAAAACTCAAGACTTAAGGCCCAAGAACAAGTATAATAAAAATAAAAGGTGTAAGTGAGCTTGATGCCGCGAGCCAGGGACTAAGAAAGAAGGAAAAAAAAAAGGAGAACTAAGTTTAATTACGATCAGCTGATGCATGACCTTGAATAAAACTTGTGAGAACAGAAAAGTGGAACATATATTCAACTCGTGTCCGGGTAACAGCCTATAGTCAAGAAAAGCTACACATCATATAATAGCAGTACAACAAAAATTGAGATTCTTGCTTTTCAAGATACCGAATTCGTCCAAATTTAACCAAATTTAAAGTTATACGAAAGATACGAGCATGTATGATAAAAAAATAGATATGGATACACCTCCTGTTTGATTAATATATGAAATATTTTTTTAATAAACCTCCTGTTTGAAAACATAAATATAAATACTATTAACTGTATAGTACTGGTCAAACTAATAATTTACTCTCTCCGTCTCTAAATAAGTGTCGCTATGGATGCGTGTCACAAGTTTGACTTGATTTGTAGAAAATATATACAATATTTATATCTCCAAATGATTTTGTTAAAAAACTAGATCTAAAAAATCTTTCCAATGATACTAACTATGATACTAATCGATGGTATTTATTATTTATTAAAATTGCCGGCAGTTATTTTTGGGAAGCAAAACGACACTTATTCAGGGACGTAGTGAATACATGGGATTTTTATAATAGTACTCCCTCTGTCCCAAAATAAGCGTCGCTTTAGCTTCCCGAAAAATAAATGCCGGCAATTTTTATAAAGAATAAATATTAATTAGTATCATATTTAAATATCTTTGAATCTAGTTTTTTAACAAAATTAGTATCATCAAATTTAGTATTTAAAAACCGAAAAAGACATTTAATTTTGAATCTAGTATATATATTTTTAACGAGAAAAGCTGAAAGTATGTATCCCTCCGTATTGGATTTAGATGACGTTTTAAATCAAACATTGGGAACATAAATTATGAATAACTTTTAAGTTGTTGAATTTCAAAATGTAAAAACTATATGAATAGATTTGTCTTGAAAAATATTTAATTTGGGTATAAATATATCACTTTGTAATGAGTATTTTTATAAACATACGACAAGTCGACGGCCGAAAAACGTCAAAACATGAGGAAGTATGTATATCAATATACTCCAACTTAGGCACAGAGCTCGACACGCGTACAGTACAGGGCAGTGACACCCAATGCAATTCCCATCTCGCAGACAGACTTTCCAAGAATTTTTCTTTCAATAAAAGAACCCAAGGATTTGTCTGTGTCGGCGTGTCGGCTATTGGATCAACTACTGGACTGCTGGAGCATATATACTAGTATAACTGTATAAGTACTATAGCTCATCTGACACGTTTCCAAGCTTTTCCAAATGCCGGTCACCAGTTGATCTTCTTGTCAGTCTCAGCCTCAGTCTCTTTCTCCCATGTCAATTTGACGCAAAACGCACAAAACAACTGTAGCACGTATCTACTCCGGTCATGTCCATGGCCAGCTAGTGACCGCGTCGGGTCCGATCCTTGGACAAAGATACTGCTAATTTCTAAGTGTCAGGCAACACGTTTGGGTTTCTTGGGGAAGAAAGGTATGGGGAAACGAACGTAATTTCTCAAGTGACAGGCAACACACCATGAATAATCAGCAAATATATATTGCTACGTTCAAAACCAAACGAACCACTATATAACTTTCGCTTTTGCAAAAGAAGTTCGTTTCCACAACTTTCCATGTTTGGAAGTTACATATTGATACCTTCATTTTTTTTCCATAACATTTTACGCAAATTATTACTCTAACTTCTAATCATAACTTTTTTATATTAATTTTATATATTTAGCAATTCATGACAACTTTTCTATAGATAATATTTGCACCCAATGCAACTTTTGTTCCACGCATAAGTCATTAGATTTTGTTTGATTGATTCATAATTAGATTTTGTTTGATTGATTCATCCTTCCTCCTTGGCTTCAGCAATCATCACCGGCCTTCAACTCCTCGCTCAAAAAACCCCATTTCCATGTGCATTTGGCACCACAATCCACTGCACTTAGCCTTGCACATTACTGCATAAACCATTTTTAGAGATGTGCTCTTTTTTGGAGACAACTATCAAAATTCGTCCCTAGAAAAAGTTTTTGACCCGACCCAACTCTAGAAATTGATTTTTTTTGAAGTGGCGGGGCTTTCTAGTTGCTCAGAGGAGATATTTTCAGAGATGACTCTACAAATAGATTTCTAGAGGCGATCAATAATTTGTATTGCCTCTAAAAATATATGCATTCAAGTTGGATGAAGATAAACTTTATATAAAAGTTGCCATATCTAAAGAGATATACAACTTTATAGTTGATGACAAGTTCAACTGAATTTATTTAATGCATGAAAAATTTGTTTAAAATTTTCATACATGGAAATTCAATTTTATTAGTTTTTCAAATTACTTAAGATGCAGAAAAGACCTGAATAGAAGGTGTAGTACACTACTATAGGATTGAGCTTGTCGCAGCATTTGGGGATTAGGTGTCGAAGGCGAGTAGGCTTTAATCGAGGCGGTCGTTTTTTGTTAACCGAGATGGTTATGAGAGACCGCCCCACAAAATGCATTAATCGAGGCTGGTATTATAAGATAACCACCTCAGTTAATAGATATTAACTGAGGTGGACATCGTAATCAAACCGCTTACGAAAATCATTAATTGAGGCGTGCTTCGTAACATAACCGCCTTGGTAAATCAAGCCCAGCCTGCTACTCCAACAAGCCTAGCTACGAGCAAAAATATATATACAAGACTTTAGGACTCCCTCACCAGCCTCACTCCCTCCTGAGCCACGATCCTCTCTCCCCCTCAGCCATGCGACCCCTTCTCCCTCTCCTTCCCTCAGTCGAGCGGCCCTGGCCCATCTCTCCCACTCGCACATGCTCCACCCCTCATCCACTACAAGCCATGGTCGGCACCTCCTCGAGCTCCTCTGTCGCTTGTGGCTTCTCCCACCTCGCGGTGCTCCTTGTGGGGGCGGTGTCTTGGTGGCTAGGGCCTAGATCCGACGGCACCTCCATCCTTTCCTTCACTGATGGCAGCGGTGGATCTGGCCTCCTCCTCCTCGCTAGTGCCAGATGCGGCCCCCTCCTCCTCGGTGGAGGTTGATCTAGCCCACTCCTACCAAGCAACGGTGGATCCAGCCCCCCTCCTCAGCGAGGGCGGATCCAGCCCCCTGCTCTTCCTTGGTGATGGCGGATTCAACACCCTACTCTTCCTTAGCAGTGGCGGTGAATCTGGCTGGCCCCCTTCTCCCCGGCGACAGCGGATCGAGCCCTCTCCTTAGCGACAACGGATCTAGCCTTCTCTTTCCTGATTGTGCTAGGGGTGGTGGATCAACAGCGACGGCACTGGGGTGGTGGATCGACAGCGGTGGCGTAGGCTTGGGTCCAGGACCGTGTAGGCTTTTTTTGTTATTATTTATTTATTTTAATCTATTTATGGAGGTAGGTTCAAACTTTAGTTGTGAACCTGTAATAAATTTTAATTCTGGGTGTGATGTAATAAGTTTGGATTGATGCTTCTTCTTGCTAGAATAAGGATTTTATGATGTCGAGTATGTTCTTAGATACTATAATATTATAAGCAATTATTTAAAACCTGCAACATGTCGCTTAGCATAAGTAATAGGGCTTGATGGAAGATCTAGGATAGGGGTCCTACTATTATAGCTCAAAAGAATTTTAACACTTATGTCTAAAAATGATTGACTTTTTGCTCTGAATTAATATTAAAGGGCTAGGAAGATATAGCCACCAGTGATCTACCACACTTCTCAATTTGTTTAATCTTTCTATCAAGAAATTGTATGTGCCGTTATAGTTATACTATCAATATAGACATGTCAAACAAAAAGGGCTAGATGGATATAGCCACCAATGATCTCCCACACTTCTCAATGTGATTGAATTTTTTCTATTAAGGATTATAAGTACAATGATAGTTATACTATCAATTATAGACATGCCAAGCATCGTATTTATAATCTAAATTAACAATCTATATAAATTATATGCCATAGTTACTAATATAGCTTTAAACAATTTGTTAATATCATTAGTCTATGCGTTTTAAGAAAATACTTTTATATGATGAAACATAAAATATATATTTATCGCTCATATATGCTGCCATGACGCTTATGTTTACTTTAATCTAATCTTGATATATTAATGTTAACATATGTATGTATGTATGTATGTATGTATGTACACACAATTTTTTAATAGAAGATGACAATTTAGACATAGGTTAAAGGGGCTTAATAAAATGAAAATTGGGTTACATAAACTACCTATTTTAATAGGAGGACACAACCAACTAATGCAAGTTCTAGTCTAATTTGATCACATTTCCTAATGGCCTAGGTGGGTAATTTAAAGATAGATCCATTAGTTACTTTATGTTGTCTTACACAATAGTAAATGTGGATAATTGTTTAGAAAATAAAATAATTCCAATAGCTATTTTATACCAACAGTGATTAGGTTATACCAAATTGATGGTCACATGTTTTTACCTTTATGAGATTTTCTAGGATCATGTTTGTAAAAAGTAATGAATATAAAAATCAAAGGTCGATAGTTGAGAAGTTAAAGAAAATAAATGTGATGTATGCAAGTTGGTACCTTTATTTTCCATACTAATATGTTTGTCCTCCTTGCTCGATTAACTCTTGCAATTTCGCACTTATTTTTTATGTTTTTATATCAATATTGAGGGATATGATTAATTATGCAGAAAAAACTCTGAAGTAGAATACGAACCTCAATTCATTTGGCTAGAAATTCAAGACTATAAACACGTGGAAGTAGATATATTCTCATGTTGCTCTTTTGCTTTTGAATGTAGAATGTTGAATAGATCCCTTTTCTGGCAATGATTCGTATATAGTTGTGGTAAGGGATAAACATGGCTTATTTGTGCGTTGTTTGGGGTCACAGTCCGGCGGCAGCAGCAAGTGTCGTTTGGGGGCATTCTAGCTGTAGGTGCAAGTTGGTTGTTTCGGTGGCAAACATAGTTTGGGACACTCCTAGTGGTAGGTGCACCATGGCTGTTTAGGCCGTGAACGGTGATGTCGTCCACATGTAGAGTTGATCCGTTCATAATATCTTCATACTTATATTATATTATGTGCCTTTTTCTTGGTACATATTCCCTTAGATCCTAAAAATATAAGGCTTGTATTTTAAATTCAAACTTTCTTATCTTTAACTGTTTAGCCTAATCATATGAAAAGTTTATACTACAAAAGTCGTTATATTAGATTTGTATTTATCAATACTTTCTAATTATGATCAAATATATGTGTCTATAAATTATATTGCAAGAGAAATTATAGGTATATTAATAAAGATGGCACCAAGTCAAATTGCACCTTATATCTTGAGATGGAGGGAGTGGTTAAAACAATATATTTTTTCTTCTTTACAAATATAACTATGGTAGAGGGGCTAATTTTACATAAAAAATAGATCTAATGGTTACGGATCACTAGTCTTGAATTGGTGGCTTGATGTTTATGATTAATGTGAGAATTTTTTGTTTTTCTCTTTTTTTCTAGCGCTTCTGACAATAATTAATATGGAGGCATTTAGGCCTCTAATTAGGAAAAGTAAGATAATATGACCGTCACCGTTATAATGAAGTCATTGTTCTAAACTCATTGACATACATCTTTGAAATTATTTTTGATGTGTTATTTTGTCAATGGCCATCATCGACATAATTAACTTGTTCTAAACTCGATAACATATCGTCACTATATCTTTAAAATTATTATATATATTTGCTAGGCCTTGGAAGAGGAGGTGGTAACATTTGAATCATCATGTTGGTTGGAATGTTGTTCTTGGATGTAACTTTTGCTATTTATGATCAATAGATGCCACAATAATTGGATTAGTAATTACGATGTACTCCCTCCGTCCCTATTTAATTGTTGCCTTGGGTTTTCGTGCCACAAGTTTGACTCGATTTATAGAAAATACATACAATATTTATATCTCTAAATAAATTTGTTTAAAAACTAGATCCAAAGATCTATCCAATGATACTAATTATAATACTAATCGATAATATTTAGTATTTATTAAAATTGCCGGCATTTGTTTCTTGGGAAGCGCAAGGGACAGTTAAAAAGAGACGGAGGGAGTAGAATTGAAGGAGGAGCGCATTGGTACTCCATTCACCTCGACAACTTCATTGGCCTGTTACGTTGTGTCTTAAAGTCAGTAAGGTTATTTTTGGGCTTTTCTTTAGACAGCATATTTTTTTGGGCTTGTTGCGTTGGCAAGCAACCAAACGTTATTAGCTAGAGAGAGGAAGGTTGATTATTAGTAGTTTGTCAAATAGATCTAATAAGAGCCTTAGGGTTCGTGTACTTTTTATTTGTTGATTGAGTTTGGTTAGATATTTTTGTACTGCTCATGGGTCAGATGGAGACAACATTTATACTCAGAAAGCGTTATGGGTTATTACTCAAAAAAAAAAAAAAGAAAGGTTATTTTTTTTTTTTGTGGGGGGGGGGGTAGTTATTATGGACTTTTATTCACTAACTATAGAAAGCGATATAGCTGTATCGGACTTTTTTTTATTGATATAGAAGTTGTATCTGATTTTTCTATTAATATAGATTAACTAATTGTTAGGTGATGGCGATAGGTAGGCTTCATGTGATATTTTAGATATTCTATTAACCAATAACTGTGAACGTCGGTTCCTTTTTTTATGGAACTATGAACGTTGGTTCTTTTCTCAAGAATAATATTATTTTAGCCTATTTTTATATCTATATATAATGGCAATCATTCCAAATGGTAATTTTCTAGAAAAATAGATCCAATGGTTCTAGATGACTAGTCTTTAGATTTGATGGCTAGATATTTCTGATTAATGTGAGATTTTTTTAATATTTATCTTTTTTCTTAGCGCGTCTGGTGAGAATTAACGTGGAGCTAGACCTTTAATTATTAATAGTAAGATGGTATGACATATACTAATTCAGGAAAATCCCAAAACAGGTCGATCGGTCCTCTCCTCCACCTCTTTCGACTCAAGTACAGTATTATGATCTCTCGAGGGGTCTCAATGCTAATGGATTTTGGAAATCCTAATCAGATTCGCTCACAATCTTGTCTTTCTTCACCTCTATATTTTTATCAAATTTCTTTTGAATTATCAATTTATTTTCCTCTATTTTTATATATTTTGGATGTCAACATATTTTTCCCTTGTTTCTTTGAAGTCCTATTCACTTAAGCTTCCTACTCCGCGGTTCTAATTATTCAGTATCATGTTCTTTATTCTGTAGTACAGGTACCGTAGGAGGCAGCACAAGCAACTAAAAAATATTGCAATATTTTCTTTTTTATACAATGCTTCTTTGAGATTTTTCATGTTTCAGTTTCTTCACATATGTACTGGAAGTTCAGATATTGATCCATGTTTGTGTCTGACTATGTCAGATCAACGTTATATATTGAATTTATCTAGACAAAAGAAATTAGTTCTGGAAGTTTACTTCGCTTACAATAAGTGAATCATTTCCACATTTTTCTCAGATCTGTTGGAGCAACATAACATATTCCCAAATTATGTGCACATTAATAATAATGTTCGATTCATATATTGATCCACATTTTCCTTTCTTCCTAATTTAACATTAAAGTTCCACACTTCCGTGGCAACAAGCGGGATACCTAAATTTCACATTACATACACCATGCAAATACCCAATACAAATAGTGTCGGTGCTAGAACTGGTGGCTCTAGCACCAACGAGTGAATTTGTGGTGCGTGTTCCCAACCCCGGATGGTGTGCAAGATGAACACGAGGATTTATACCGGTTCGGACAAGAGAAGGCCCTACGTCCAAGGGGGGGGAGGGGTTCTTGTATTATCTTGCACCGAAGTGCTTGTAGGTAGGGTGTACAAGCAGTGAGAGAGGGACGGGGTCCCAGGTCTCGTGGTGATTGAGTGAAGTGCCAATATCGGGCTCTCGAGTGTGCCTGCTATCTACGGGACCCTGCCTTCCTCTTTTATAGCCGCAAGGGGAAGGCAGGGCCTTACAAGAGGTGACCGTGCTCGTGGCTGGGTCATGGGCTTCCGTCCTCCCTCGGACGAGGGTTCGGCGTGGGCTGACTGTCCCGGACCGTGACGAGGCAGAGCGACGTCGCCTCCTTGCCCCTGTTGTCCGGAATGACGGACGTCCCTGTTGGAGTTGGTGGAGTGCGTCGGAGGGGGCGCCAGAGCCCTGTAGCTTTGACCCGCCTGGAGTCCAAGGCTCGGGAGGCCTCGGAACTTGTTGCCGTACGGAGAGTGGTTGGAACAGCCGCGGCCGGTCGCCGGGCACGTGGTCGCCCATCCCGGGCTCGAGCTCATGGGGTGGACTGTTGGTTGATCGGGAGGGGGCGTCCACTCCCTCCCCGGGGGGGTGACGTCGGCGCCGTGGCCTTGGCGTGGTGGATGGCGCCCGGGTTTCGGGCGATGGGACTGGGGCGGAGAGGTTAGGCAGCCACGGTGCCCCCACTGCGGGCGGGCGTGGCCTCCATCGTGGAGACTGCGTAAGCATGATTGCCGGCGTGGGCCGTGGCGAGGCGTGCCCATCCCCCTCGCCGGGACATGGAGTGCTCCCGACACGGGCGGTGGTGGATATCGCGCCAAATCGGTGGTACGGTCTTTGACTGGCGACGCTGCCCCGCCCGAGGCCTGGTTGCTGGGGCTCGGGCGGGACGGAAGCCGGCGGCTTCGCCCGAGGCCCCGCGCAGGGGGCACGGGCGGGACGGAGAGTGGAGGCTCGTCCGGGGCCCCGCCGGCTGGGGGCTCGGGTGGGACGGAGAGTGGAGGCTCGTCCGAGGGGCCGCAGGGGGCACGGGCGGGACGGAGAGTGGAGGTTCGTCCAGGGCCCCCGCCCGGGGGGGCTCGGGCGGGGGAGAGTGGAGGCTCGCCCGAGGCCCTCGCTTCGGGCTCGGGCGAGGCGGAGAATCGGGCGCCGTCCCGAGCCCCGGTGGGGGGTAGGCTCGGACGGGTCGTGGGCCGCGGCGCCCGCCGCCAAAGACTGCGGGCTTAGATAGTGGAAATGGGAGGCCCGGGCTGGGCCGAAGTTTTGCGTTTGTTGGGCTTTCCTTAAGGGGCCCTTATTTTGGTCCCCGACAAGTAGCCCCCGAGCCTCGAAGGAGTGGAAGCACTCGTTCGGAGGCCGAGGTCGTGCTTCCTTGGTTGCCATCGATACTTTTCCGCAGGGCGCTTGAAGCGCTCCTGGGCGAGTGTAGCCCCCGAGGCTTCGGAGGAGTTTGGGGGACTCCTTCGAAGGCTTGCATTTAGCTCGCACGACGTGGCCTTGAGGCTTGTCCCGAGAGTCGTGCTCTCCGGGGGGGGCGGGGCTTGGCCCGCCGGGTGTAGCCCCCGAGGCCTTGGGCGAGTGAGGGCACTCGTCCGAGGGCTAGTGCGTTTTTTTGGTGGACAGACAGTCCGTGTTGCCGAGCCCCCGGGCCCGTCGGCTCGTCCAGGGGCTCGGCTGGGTTTTTAGGGCGTCTTCCCAAATTGGTTCGCTCGTTGGGGAAGCCCCCGAGCCCCTCGTAGCGACGAGGGGAACCCAATTGGGACTCGGCCGCCCGTTTTCTTACGCACCTCGGCTTCCCTTCCCGGGGGGAGGAGGGTGGACTTCGTCGTGCTATCGTCGACGAGTGTCGAACACGACTAGATCCGGTGAGTCGTTAGCGGGAGAATCCAACTGAACCGCCTGTGCCCCATTCGCTAGGGGTTAGCCGGGCCCGGAGGCGCGGTTCATAAGAGCCACGGTATGCCCGAGGTGGGGCTCGGGTCCCGTCCGCCCGGGTCCCGAGGGGCTCGGTGCTCTCCCATGCGGGATCCCCTACTCTGGCTGCCATGCTGGCCTCGGATCTTTGCAAGGGACGGCCACCGCTTCGCGGGGGCAGGCTGTGTATGAGGCCGTCCGAGCTGCCCCTGACTCTGTCGCCCTGGGGTGGCTGTCGAACCCTTAGATGGGCCAGCCTGCGAACCCCTGGGCCTTAGGTGGGCCGTCGCCCTAGCTCCTTCGCGGAGAAGGAACCCCTGTTTTGCCTTAACGTGGGGCGTGGGCGCGTCTTTTTTCAAAGGCCGCAGGGATGCGGAGCGCCGCGCGAGCGGTGGCGGGCCCCACTTTTTCCGTCATGGCAGTTGCCGTGGCGCGTCGCGGGTCCCACGGAGGATGTGATGTGCGGCGCGGCGTTTTCTCGGGCTGTGGGCCACGCGCGGTGGCAGGGCCCCGGGCTCCGTGGGCCCGGATCCTTTGTGAGGGATGCGCCGTGCAACATGTGTGTGACGCGCTGAAGTCCGTGGTGGCTGCCGCCAGGCGCCGGCGCGGCCGGGCGCGTGTGTGCAATCGAGTGGGCGATCGTGGGCCGATACGCACTTAATGCAAAGAAGGGGGAGCGTGTCGGGTATAAATACCGCGGCGGCGGCCGTGTTGGCCTTTCCTTCATTATCTGCTTGCCCCTGCTCTTTGCCTCGCCTTCCCCCCGCCGTGAGAAATCTCTTGAGCTCGCCGAGAGGGGAAAGGAAGAGAGACTTCCCGTGCCGCCCTCCTCGCTCGATCCCGCCTCGCGATGGCACCCAAGGCCGATGTTGTTGGCGTGGCGGATTGGGAGTCCAGCCCGTGACGGAGGCGGAGCTAGTGGCGTTGGTGGAGAAGGGGGCTCGAAGCGCTTCGGAACGACTTCCGGCCGGCGGAGTGGATCGTGCCGCCGCCGGATGATCGGTATCCGCGCCCCTCCGCCGGGTACGCCATGAGCTTCACGTCGTTCCATGAGCGCGGGCTCGGGATGCCGGTGGGGCGTTTCTGCGGGCGCCCCGAGCACTACGGCTTGGAGCTCCACAACCTCGCCCCCAACCGCATCTCCCACGCGGCCATCTTCGTGGCGCTGTGTGAGGGCTACCTCGGCGTCGGCCGACGCCCACTGGGACCTGTGGCTCTACTTCTTCGAGGCCACCTTGTTCTGAAATCTCGCCCGGGCGGAAAAAGAGAAGGGAAGGAGCAGGAGAAAGAGAGGGGGAAGAGGTTGGCCGTCCGGGGGCCGGCAGCTGCACGTTGCAGCTGCGATCCAGCACCGCAGGGACTATATCCCGGCGAGGCTCGCCGGCTCAAACCACGGTTGGCACGGCAAGTGGTTCTACCTTCGCAACGACGGTGGCCACCTGCCTGCCTCTTGGGAAAGTGTTTGACTCCGAGCCGCCGTCGTGGCGGAAGGAGCTGATCCCCCCGAGAGGGTGACCCCGGCCGAGGAAGGTGTTTGCCGCCCGGGCGCGCCTGACCAAGGAGGGTGCAGACGCCTCGGCG
Organism: Chrysopogon serrulatus; assembly: GCA_015844335.1. NCBI lineage: Eukaryota > Viridiplantae > Streptophyta > Magnoliopsida > Poales > Poaceae > Chrysopogon > Chrysopogon serrulatus. The sequence goes on from JADLZL010007133.1 coordinate 54,895, forward strand.
GTGATCGCCGGCTTCCACAAGCGGGCGCGTCTTGCCGCTCATGCATCGGCGGTACGCGCGTTGTATGACATGCGGCACGGCAACCCACGGGAGGGGGACCCGGATGGCGGCCGAGGACCTAGGGTTCGCCGAGGTCCTTGACCGGACGAAGCAGGCGGCATCGGTGGAGCATTCGCGAGTTGCTCGAGAATCCCGATGCGGTCGGACAAGGACTACATCGATGCGGTAAGACCCGTTCCTCCGCCTCCGTCGTGCGTTCCATTCTTCTTCTTCTTCTTCCCCACGCCTGATCCTGGGCCCGCGCTTGCGGGGGCTCGCGGAGAGGCTAAGGCCGCCGAAAGCCCCCCGATCGCCGCGGAGAAGGCGGCCAACCGCGAGCGCTGAGGCGGAGAAGGAAGAAGGAGAGGCGGGCGCGGCGCAACGCCCGCAAGCGAAGGGAGAGGGAGGACCTGTCGCCACGGCGCGGGCGCCAGAGCGGAGGGTCTCCCTCTAGCGGGGACACCGCTGACACCACCGAGCACAGCGACAACGACGGGCGATGGTGAGGAGGAGTGGGACGAGGATGAGCCGAGCCGCCGAGGTTGGATCCGGAAGGGCTATCGTCCGGAAGTTCGTCGCCGGCGCCCGTCGTCCGGAAGGGCTGCGGGGAGAGGCTCGCCTCCGGCATTGCCGGACTTGGGGCGCGCGATGCCTCCAGGGCCGGGACGCCCCCCCAAGAGGAGGCGTGACGTCACGGGGAAGGAGGTCGCCGAGCCCTCCCCCGCAGAGGCTCGTCCCCCACAGCCGGCCCGCGGCGGCCGAAGCGGGTCTGAGGCCCGCAGTAGGGACCCTCTCGGCAAAGCGAGCAGCCGTCCGGCGGGCGACGACATTCCCGCCATCGGGCGGGTCCCGGTCCGGAGCTAGGATTAAAGTGCGCGGGTAAGTGGTGTTCACACCTTGTCGCCGGTCTTGACGTTCGCTCTTTTTTCCGCCCCGCTAACTTCTGTCTTGTCCTCATCCGCAGCTTGAAGCGCACGGCCACGGTGGACGTGGCCCCCGCCCCTCGGAAGGCTAAGGCGGGGGGTCGGGAGCGTGATCTGTTCCGCCCGCCGAGGCGACGGTCGGGACCGAGGAGAGGGAGAAGGTCGCCGAGGAGCCGCCATTCATGGAGCGGTCCTCGGCGGCGGAAGCAGAGGCGGCGCAGCGTCGCGGGGAGACCGGGGACGTGCCCGTGGCGCCTCGGGTCGAGGGGCCGGGCCGGCCCGGCACCGCCCTGGTCGGGCGGAGGCGCTCGGCGAGGAGGACGACGTGGTGATCCCTGGCCGTGTCGGCCCGGTAGACTCCTCGGTGTCGGCCGAGGTAGCGGTGGAGGAGCCCACGGTGGTTGCTACCGCCCGACGCGGCTATGACCGAGGCGGAGCCAGCCTCGGCCCTTCACCAAGCCGTGGCCACCGAGGCGGGTGCCACCTCGGGCGGAGGGAGGAGGCGAGGAGGCGCAGGTGACCGATGCGCCCACCGTGGGTGCCACGGCCTCGGCTGGAGCGTCCGGTGAGCAGCCCGCCCCGGGAGCCCACCTTGTCCGGAGAGCGGCCCGCCACAGGGGCCCTGGAGAGGCGAGGGGCCTTTGCGCCAGACGACGCCAAGGAGGGGAGGATCTGGGTGAGCGTGGCGGACTGCGTCGACCGCTACGAGAAGGCCGCCCGGACCATCGTGTCAGGGTTGTGCCAGGAGCTCCCCCCTTGCTTCGGGTGAGTGAGCTTTCAGCCCTCTTTCCCTCCGGGAGCGTCTTCCCAGCGACTGACCGGCTGGAGAGCGCGTGTTGCAGGATTTGGCGCAGACGTCGAGCGGGAAGTCGGAGGTTCTCCGCGCGTCGGCCGGCCTTCACGACCAGTACCTTCAGCAGAAGGGCCTGGTCGCCCAGCTGACGACGGCCGTGTCGGAGAAGGACGCCGAGCTCGAGAAGCTCCGCCTTCTCGTCTCCCAGCTGCAGGCCGAGGCCGCGACGGCACGCGAGGACGCCACCCTCGCCAGAGACGTCACGGCGGGCCATGCTAGGAGCCTTGACCAGCTCCGGACGGAAAAGGAGGCGATGGTCACCGAGGCCTCGCGCTCGGCGGACTCCATCAAGTCCCTGTCCGACAAGCTGGAGGCCTCGGAGGCTGAGCGCGTCGTCCTGGGCGAGGAGTACTCCAAGCTGAAGGACGCAGCCTTGCAGGGGATCGGCGAGAACGAGACCCTCCGCGGCCAGCTGCGAGGTAAGAGCTGTGACTGGCCTTCGTGCCTGTGTTACACCGCCCGAGAGCCTAACTCTCGGGTTCTTGCAGACCTGCAGGGCAGGGTGACAGAGCTGGAGGAGAGCCTCTCCGTGTCGCAAGCCGCCTATAACTCGGCGCAGGCGAGCTTGAGACCTTGACGCGGGGGGAGGCCACAGCCGTCCGCGCCGCGGCGGTGGAGGCCGGGAAGCCGGCGGCAGCAACTTGGTGTCGCGGGGCCGGGCGACGGTGCCGTTAGCCGGGTGGAGGCGCGTGCGCTGGAGGCCCTCCGAGTCGGCGTGTCACACACGCTCGCGCTGACCATGTCCCACTACCGGCTGGACCTCCCTCGGATCGCCGAGGGGCTTGTCGTGGCCGAAGAGGAGATGGGGCACGAGACCGATGTGCTGGCCCAACTCGTCGAGGAGGCCGAGAAGAGCGGGGCTCCCGCCGCACTGGTGGCTACTTTTGCGCCTGCCGTCGTCTCCACTCCTCCGGAGGAAGCTAGTGACGCCGAGGCTGCGGTCGCCGAGGTCGTGTCCGCCGAGGTCGCGGATGCTGGTGCCGGAGGCCCCGAGGCCGTGGATGTCGCCACCCAAGACGTTGGTGGCCCGGATGCCCCCCAGTAGATCCTGCAGGCTGGGCCCAAGTGCTCATGTAAATAAAAGTTTATGTTGATTTTGTGTTTATGAAACACTTTGTGAATCGGCCCGTTGAGGCTTTATGCTTTTTGTACTAGCTTTTTCGTTATCTCTCGCATTCCCTTCCGTTTGTATTCGCTACTTGGTCTTGCGAGGATGCTTTGCAGCCGGGGGTCGCTCTTTAACCGAAGGAAAGGACTGCGCGAGTAGATGCCTCGGCCCCGTTGCCCTTCCATAGTCGAGCGACCTCCTCGCGGCACTTGGAGTCATCCTTTTGGCTGAGGGTAGCGAGTGGAGGCACCGTAGCGTTTGGGCGTAGGTGGCCTCGCGGCTCGGCCGTCCTTGGCCTTGGGATGACCTCGGTCGTGCCTTTTCCTAAGTATGCGAAACCTTCGGGAACATAGAGTCTACGAAAGATAGCCAGGAAAACGAAAAAGATTTTTTGAGGGGTGCTTTCCAGGAGGGGGTTCCCCCCTTTCTAGCCCCCGAGGGAGGCTTGGTTTTGGTGAGCCAAAAGCAAGTCTCGCTGAGTCCTACTGGGGACAGAATGCTGTGACTTGGAAAAACGCCCAAGGACTTAGTTTTATTTAGCCAACGGTACAAAGCGTATGTACAATGCTTGGAATTTCTAGGGGTAAAAGCGACGTAGCTGTTGGATGTTCCAAGCGTTGTTGAGGTTCTCGCCAGCCTCGTTGGCGAGCTTATATGTGCCCGGCTTGAGGACTTCGGCGACGATGAAGGGCCCCTCCCAGGGCGGCGTGAGCTTGTGGCGTCCTTGGTTGTCTTGGCGGAGACGGAGGACCAGATCACCTTCCCTGAGGTCTCGGGTCCGGACCCGTCGGTCGTGGTAGCGTCGAAGGGACTGCTGGTATCTTGCCGAGTGTAGGAGGGCAGCGTCCCTGGCTTCCTCAAGCATGTCCAGCGAGTCCTCCCGAGCCACTTGGTTGCGGGCCTCGTCGTAGGCTTTTAGCCTCGGGGATCCGAATTCCAAGTCGGTAGGCAAAATGGCTTCAGCGCCGTACACCAGGAAGAAGGGCGTGAAACCCGTGGCTCTGCTGGTCGTCGTCCTGAGGCTCCAGAGGACCGAGGGAAGTTCCTCGAGCCACCTTTTGCCGAACTTGTCGAGCTTGTTGAAGATCCGAGGCTTGAGCCCTTGCGGTATCATCCCGTTGGCCCGCTCTACCCGCCCGTTCGTGCAGGGGGGTGCGCGATCGAGGACCGGACGATGCGTATCTGGTGCTTATCGCAGAAGTTTTGGAACTTCACCCCCGTGAACTGGGTGCCGTGGTCGGTGATGATAGAGTTCGGGACTCCAAAGCGATGGATGATGTCGGTGAAGAAAAGCACCGCCTGCTCGGACCGAATGTTGGTAACGGGGCGCGCCTCGATCCATTTGGAGAATTTGTCGATGGCGACGAGCAGATGAGTGAAGCCCCCGGGCGCCTTCTTGAGGGGTCCTACCAGATCCAAGCCCCACACGGCGAAAGGCCACGTGATCGGGATGGTCTGAGGCGCTGGCCGGCAAAAGTGCGTCGACGAGCGTAATCATCGACATCCTTCGCAGTGCGTACTACCTCGGTGGCGTCAGCGACCGCGGTCGGCCAGTAGAACCCCTGTCGGAAAGCGCTGCCGACGAGGGAGCGGGGAGCGGCGTGGTGGCCGCAGACACCGGCGTGGATCTTGTGGGCTAGGGCGAGGCCCTCCTCGACTGTGATGCATCGCTGCAGGACCCCCGAGGGGCTTCGCTTGTAGAGCTCGTCCCCGATGACGACGAAGGACTTCGCTCTTCTCGCGATGCGCCTGGCTTGGTTGAAGTCCTCGGGGAGGACCCCTCGGATGATCCAGTCGATGTATGGCTTTCTCCAGTCCGGCTTGGGGTCGGCCTTTGGATCCCCCCCGTCGATCTCCATGACCTCGGCATTTGATGCCGAGGACGCCTCGGAAGTCGAGGGGGCCTCGGATGTCGAGGGGGCCTTGGACGGGCCTCCAGCCCCCGAGGGGGGTCGGAACGATCTTCCGAGGCCTCCCCGTGCCCCCCGATCGTGACGGAAGGAGCCGCGAGGTCTTTGGTGAAGACGTCAGGGGGAACCGGGGCCCTCCCAGCGGCGATCTTGGCGAGTTCGTCGGCGGCTTCGTTGTGCCTCCGGACGACGTGGTTGAGCTCGAGACCGTCGAACTTGTCCTCCAGGGCGCACACCGCCTTGCAGTACGCATCCATCTTGAGGTCGTGGCAGCTTGAGTCCTTCATGACTTGGTCGATGACGAGCTGCGAGTCCCCTCGGACGTCGAGGCGCTTGACGCCGAGTTCGACGGCGATTTTTAACCCGTTGAGCAGGCCTTCGTATTCTGCCATATTGTTTGATGCTGGGAAGTGAAGGCGGATCACGTACCGCATGTGCACCCCGAGGGGAGAGACGAAGAGGAGGCCGGCGCCGGCTCCGGTCTTCATCAGGGACCCGTCGAAGTACATCGTCCAGCATTCCGCCTGGAGCTAGAGCGGCGGTAGCTGGGTGTCAGTCCACTCCGCGAGGAAGTCGGCCAAGGCTTGAGATTTGATGGCCTTCCTCGGCGCGTAGGAGAGAGTCTCTCCCATGAGCTCGACGGACCACTTGGCAACCCGCCCCGAGACCTCCCGATTCTGGAGGATCTCTCCCAACGGGAAGGAGGAGACCACCGTCACGGGGTGGGCGTCGAAGTAGTGCCGGAGCTTGCGCCGGGTCAGGACCACCGCGTAGAGCAGCTTCTGGATCTGCGGGTAGCGGATCTTGGTTTCGGACAGCACTTCGCTGATGAAGTAGACTGGCCTTTGGACCGGCAGGGCGTGGCCCTCCTCCTGCCTCTCGACGACGATGGCCGCGCTGACCACCTGGGTGGTCGCGGCGACGTATAAGAGGAGGGGTTCACCCTCGGCGGGCGGGACGAGGATCGGGGCGCTGGTGAGGGCAGCCTTGAGCTTGTCGAGGGCCTCCTGGGCCTCGGTGGTCTAGGAGAAGCGCTCGGACTTTCTCAGGAGGCGATACAGGGGCAGGCCCTTTCTCGCCGAGTCACGAGATGAAGCGACTGAGGGCCGCCAGACAGCCCATGACTCGTTGTACGCCCTTCAGGTCCTTGATCGCCCCCATGCTCGTCACCGCAGTCACCTTCTCCGGGTTGGGCTCGATGCCGCGTTTAGAGACGATGAACCCGAGGAGCATGCCTCGGGGAACCCCGAAGACGCACTTCTCGGGGTTGAGCTTGACGCTTTTGGCCTTAAGACACTGGAAAGCGATCTTGAGGTCAGAGATGAGGTCGTCAGCCTTCTTAGTCTTGACCACAATGTCGTCGACGTAGGCCTCTACGGTTTCACCGATGTGGTCACCGAAAACGCCCAGCATGCATCGTTGGTATGTGGCCCCTGCTTTCCTAAGCCCGAAGGGCATCGTCACGTAATAGTACATGCCGAACGGGGTGATGAAGGACGTCGCGAGCTGGTCGGACTCCTTCATCTTTATTTGGTGGTAGCCGGAATAAGCATCAAGGAAGGATAAGAGCTCGCACCCCGAGGTGGAGTCGACTATCTGATCGATACGTGGTAAGGGAAAAGGGACTTTTGGACATGCTTTATTTAAGCTAGTATAGTCTACACACATCCTCCATTTCCCACTCTTCTTCCTAACCAGTACAGGATTAGATAACCACTCAGGGTGGAACACCTCCTTGATGAATCCGGCCGCCAGAAGCTTGTTCACCTCCTCGCCGATGGCCCTGCGCTTCTCCTCGTCGAATCGGGCGCAGTCGGCCGCTTCACCGGTCTGGACCCGGCCCGGATATCAAGGGAGTGCTCGGCGACATCCCTCGGAATGCCCGGCATGTCCGAGGGACTCCACGCAAAGACGTCGATGTTCGCGCGGAGAAAGTCGACGAGCACGGCTTCCTATTTAGGGTCGAGAGAGTCACAGATCTTCACCGTCTTGCCGGACGAGGTGGAGGGGTCGAGCGGGACCTCCCTTACCCCATCGGACGGCTCGAAGGTGCCGGCGTGGTGCTTGGAGTCGAGAGCCTCGGAGACGGCCATGGCCTCGGCATGCTCGATGGCCTCCACGTCGCAGTTGAACGCGTGCTCGTAGGAGGAGCCAACGGTGATGACGCCGTTGGGGCCTGGCATCATGAGGAGGAGGTACGTGTAGTTCGGGACCGCCATGAACTTCGCGTACGTGGGACGTCCGAGTATGCCGTGGTAGGTTCCTCGGAAGTCAACCACGTCGAAGGTAATGACCTCCTTGCGGTAGTTTGATGGCGTCCCGAAGACGACGGGGAGGTCGATCTGCCCAAGGGGCCAGGCTCGCTTGCCTGGCACAATGCCCTGAAAGGGAGAGTTGGAGGGTCGGAGGTGCGGGCGCTCCATCCCCAACAGGCTGAGGGTGTCGGAGTAGAGGATGTTGAGGGCGCTGCCGCCATCCATCAGCACCTTAGTGAGCCGAACGTTGCCGACGACGGGATCCACCACGAGTGGGTATCTCCCGGGGTTCGGTACGTAGAGCGGGTGGTCGTCGGGGCCATAGGTGATGGCCTCGGCCGACCACGGTAGGTACTGCGGCGTGGCGGGGCGCACCGAGAATACCTCTCGGCGCTCGCGCTTGATCTGTCGTGGTGAAAGGTTCGCTGGGAGGCCCCCGATGATCATGAAGACATCGTGGATCTTTGGGAACCCGTCATCCTTGTCTTCTTCCTCCTTCTCCTTCTTCTTGTCCTCGGGCGGGGGCAGCTTTTGGTAGAATCGGCAGGCCAAGTCACACTCCCCCATGGTGTGCTTGACGGGGAACTTGTGGAAGGGGCAAGGCTTTTTGCGCATGTCGTCAAACGCCCCGGGCCCCGGGGGGCCTCGGGGTGCCTTGCGGTCGGCCGTAGCGACGAGATCATCCTCGGAGTCTTCCTCCTTTTTGCCTTACTTCCCCCTCCGCTTGCCCCTCTTGTTCTTCTTTTGGTTGCGGGTTCTTTGTTCACATTGGCTTCTTCATCCTTCCGCTTGTCCTTGTCGTTGGCGCCGCGAAAGATGGCCCCCCACTGCCTCCTCACCGGAGGCGAAATTTGTGGCCACCTCAAACAACTCGTTGGCGGTGGAGGGCATCTTCCGTCCCAGTTCGTGGACCAGCTCCTTGCAAGCTGTCCCGTCGAGGAATGCGCCGATGATGGCGGTGTCGGTCACGTTGGGCAGCTCGGTGCACTTTTTGGAGAAGCGGCGGATGAAGTCGCGAAGCGACTCGTCGGGCTTTGGCGGCAGCCACGGAGATCCCAGAGTTCCTGTGGCGCACATATGTGCCCCGGAAGTTTCCCACGAAGACCTTGACTAGGTCGGTCCGGTCAAAGATCATGCGGGCGGGAAGGTTCTCCAGCCCGGCCCGAGCGGCGTCGCCCGGTGAAGGGAAGGTTGCGGATGATGAGCTGTCGTCGTCCGCCCGCCCAACCGGGCAAGGCGAGGCGGTAATCGTTGAGCCAAACCCCTGGGGTTCGTCTCACCCGAGTATTTGGTGAGGTTGGTGGGCGGGCGGAACCGGAAGGGGAACCATGCGCCTGCGGATCTCTCGGCTGAAGGCACGAGGCCCCGGGGGTCGCGCGTCGTCGCGGTCCTCGTCGCTGTCGCGCCTGCCACCCGCGCTGGGCCGGGCGGTCGCGTTAGATCCCGCGCTCTTGCCTCCCTCACGATGTTGCGCGTGTCACCGTCGTTGAGGCTGCCGCGGTTGTCCTGGATGCGCTCGCGAGCCGGCCTTCGCGAGGGATCCTGGTGGACAGAGGCCTCGCGCTCCTCCCGGGGGACGCCCGCGGGTTCCTCGTCCTTGCGGGCGCGAAGGCGCGAGGACGAGCTCTCGGCCTGTTGGGCTGCGGCGGTCTCGATGAAGCCTCGTAGCTCGTCGCGGATGCGGCGCCCCTCCGGGGTGGAGGGCTCCGGCATTGATCGGAGCAGAAGGGCCGCAGCCGCGACGTTTTGGCTCGCACGCTGGAAGACAGGAGGATGCTCACCCCCCTCGTCGTTGACGATCCTCTGCTGGACGTCGCGGGCGTGCTGCCATGCCGCGGGGCTTGGGTTGGGCGCCGCGCGGTGGCCTTGCTCGAGCGCGTTTATCTTCTGCCGTAGCTGAAGACGATCGTGGTCAAGCTTAGCCCTGAGGTCGCGGATCTGCTCGGCGGTGGGTCGCCGTGGCTCCCGAGGCGTGGCTGCTGGATCCTCCGCCCTCGGGGTAGCCGCAGGTGGTGGGGTCTGCTCCCCCTGTGGTCGGGAGGCTCCCGGATCCACTGGGGTTGCGACCGTCGGGGCGGGCCTAGTGGCGTGCCTAGGGTTACGATCCTGATCCCCGTCGTCGCTGTCGCGGCCGTCGGCGCCGAGATCACGAACCTCGACGTGGAAGCACTCGCGCGTCGGGTCGTACATGTCGTCCGGGGAGTCGGAGTCGGGGTAACCGAAGGTGAAGGCGTGCTCCGGGATGAACCCCCGGGTTCCGTGTCCTCGAGGTAGCGCCGGATTGGGTGGGTGTAGCGCGTGCCGGAGTAGCGTCGCTGCTCCTCCTGCCTGATCAGGTGCTCCTCGTAGGCGTGGATGGATCCGTCGGGGATGTCTGCGTCGGGGTGCTCCGTGGGGCGCCGCCGACGGCGAGGACGCCTCCTCCGGGCTCCCATGGCGGTGGAGACCAACGCTGTGTACGTGGCAGCAGCGTTGGACATGCCAAATGGCTGGCGTGGTGGCGACGGCGGCTGAGCGTCCCCACGGCGGGTGTCGTCCAGCCCAGCGGCGCCGCAAGATCTTCCCCGTAAACCGCTAGCGTCGGGGGTGCGTCCATCGAGCGGCGGGAGCGAAGCGCCGTGGCGCCTCTGCGCCGGGCTGGTGTTGAGTCCGCCGGGGACTCGTCGGAAGGTCCCTGAACTCCGGCCCGGAGGAGTTCCATGTCGTACTGGACCCCAGTCGACACGAACTCAAGCTCACCGAACCGGATCAGGGTCCCCGGCTCCAGCGGCTGGAGTGGAGAGGAGTTGGGGCTGAGAAGTCGCCCCGAAGCGTCGTCACGTCTGCTGGCCATCCGGAGGTTTGGCGGGAAGAGAGGCGAAACACGCACAGCTCCCCTACCTGGCGCGCCAACTGTCGGTGCTAGAACTGGTGGCTCTAGCACCAACGAGTGAATTTGTGGTGCGTGTTCCCAACCCCGGATGTTGTGCAAGATGAACACGAGGATTTATACTGGTTCGGGCAAGAGAAGGCCCTATGTCCAGTGGGGGGAGGGGTTCTTGTATTATCTTGCACCGAAGTGCTTGTAGGTAGGGTGTACAAGCAGTGAGAGAGGGACGGGGTCCCAGGTCTCGTGGTGATTGAGTGAAGTGCCAATATCGGGCTCTCGAGTGTGCCTGCTATCTACGGGACCCTGCCTTCCTCTTTTATAGCCGCAAGGGGAAAGCAGGGCCTTACAAGAGGTGACCGTGCTCGTGGCTGGGTCATGGGCTTCCGTCCTCCCTCGGACGAGGCTTCGGCGTGGGCTGACTGTCCCGGACCGTGACGAGGCAGAGCGACGTCGCCTCCTTGCCCCTGTTGTCCGGAATGACGGACGTCCCTGTTGGAGTTGGTGGAGTGCGTCGGAGGGGGCGCCAGAGCCCTGTAGCTTTGACCCGCCTGGAGTCCAAGGCTCGGGAGGCCTCGGAGCTTGTTGCCGTACGGAGAGTGGTTGGAACAGCCGCGGCCGGTCGCCGGCACAGTGGTCGCCCATCCCGGGCTCAGAGCTCACGGGGTGGACTGTTGGTTGACTGGAGGGGGCGTCCAGTCCACTCCCGCACGGGGGGTGACGTCGGCTACCGTGGCCTTGGCGTGGTGGATGGCGCCCCGGGGTTCCGGCGATGGGACCTGGCGGAGAGGTTAGGCAGCACAGTGCCCCACTGTGGCGGGCGTGGCCTCCACTGTGGAGACTGCGTAAGCATGATTGCCGGCGTGGGCTGTGACGGGCGATGCCCATCCCCCTCGTCGGGACATGGAGTGCTCCCCGACACGGGCGGTGGTGGATATGCGTCAAATCGGTGGTACGGTCTTTGACTGGCGACGCGCCCCGCCCGAGGCCGGGTTGTTGAGGGGGCTCGGGCGGGACGGAAGCCGGGCGGCTCGTCCGAGGCCCCCCCGCTGGGGGCACGGGCGGGGACGGAGAGTGGAGGCTCGTCCGAGGCCCCCCGGCCGGGGGGCTCGGGCGGGGACGGAGAGAGGGAGGCTCGTCCGAGGCCCCCGCTGGGGCTTGGGCGAGGCGGAGAATCGGCGCTCGTCCGAGCCCTCAGTGGGGTAGGCTCGGACGGGTCGTGGGCCGTGCGCCCGCTCCAGCACTGTGGCTTAGATAGTGGAAATGGGAGGCCTGCTGGGCCGAAGTTTTGCGTTTGTTGGGCTTTCCTTAAGGGGCTCTTATTTTGGTCCCCGACAAATAGGGTAAAATATTCAATCACATAAAAAAAAGAAGCAATGACTTAGTTGCAGAATTAGACAAAATCATATATACTACTATTTTATTCAATAAATATAATAAATCATTTTTAATATGTGCTTTGAACAAAATACTGAGATTTGTTTTTGTGTTATGCCTAAATGCCAGATTAGCCTACGCCAAAGAACCAAGGAAAAAAAACCTATTTGTCGGAGGCTATAGTAATTTGTTGTTCATCCATGTGTTTGTATACAGAATTTTTACTTCATGTTTTCAGGAGGAGTTTGATAGCATAATCTACCTCATTAAATATTGCAGGAACACGTGGAGAGTTCATCTAATATATAATAGTACAACATGTATATATAGCGACAGCCGTGAAAAAGCAGAGGAAGTATATTGATTGTGTTGACCGACTCTGCAGTTGGCACATTAGAATTGTCGACATGTACAGCGCACAGAGATACCCAATGCAATTCCCATCATCGTGCAGACAAATTTGCAAGGATTTGTCTATATATGTCGGTGTGTCGCTGTACATCAATTGGATCGACTACTGACAAGTTTCCAAGGCTTTAATTTTCCAATGCCGGTCATCGGTTGATCTTCTTGCGATTCTGAATCTCACTCTCCCATGTTAATTTGGCCCAACCCAATTAAGCAAAATGCAACAAAAACAACGGCAGAACGTATCTACTCCGGTCATGCATGCCCATGGCCAGGTATTGACCGGGCCGGGTCCTTGGACAAAGATAATGCTACAGCGTCACGTTGGGGTCCTTGGGGAAGAAAGGTATTGGAACTATTGTAATTTCTTGCACGTTCCTAACAATCTCGATCGGGTGCCTGAAATCCAAAACTGACTTCAAGCCACGCCATCGCCCATGACGCCCACGATGCCCATGGCCGTGACACCCGCACTCGCGCCCTAAGCCCCCACATGCATAGCTTGTCCCACTCCCCTATAGCAGCGGCGCCGGCGAGGTCCTCCTTCAGGATCTAGGGTTCCGGTGAGCTCATCTAGGTCTCTCTTTTCCAATCCGACAGGCTTAGAAAAAGAAGAGGCCTCACAAAGGTTGGTAGTTCAAGCGACGAGGACGGTGGAGGGTGGTTTAAGGGCCTGGTGGCGGTGGAGGCAGCAAAGTCTGGTCAAGGCGAGGGAGCTCCGGTGAGGAGGGTGGTGCTGGGAGGGTGGCCGCTGTGGGCATGCTAGGGCTCGCCCAGAGCTCCATGGCCCGGGACGGGTGTGAGGATAGGCGCGCGCGAGGTGGGAGTTGGGGTTGAAGACAGCCAAGGAAGAAGGTGAACAGGGGTTAGATCAACCGGGGTATTGGATCTTGATCTTATGGCTGAGATCATTGCCTGAAAAAAAATCTAAATTTCAAACGTCTGGATTATGGCAATTCCCAATTTCTTAGTGTCAAACACACGACTTCACTAATCAACAAATGTTCACTAGACTCAAAATCTGCGAACGGTTCTACAACTCTGGCGACATTCTTTTTGTTTTTTAAAAAAGTGGTTTCCTTAACTTTCTATTTTTAAAATTATACTCAAAATTTTATGGAACAATTCAGCATCATAAATTTTTCAATGCAGCTTTATAGATAACTTTTGTGATAACTTTTTAATATAACATTTGTAACTCAACTTTTGTTCCAAGTACAAGACGTAGATTTTGTTTGATTATTAATCCCGTCCTACTTGGCTTCACCAATCGTCACTAGCCTTTAACTAACTCCCCGCTAAAAAAAAAAACATTCCCATACGCATTTGCCATCACAATCCACGCCACCCCCATTTAGCCTCACAAACCTTCCAGCTCCGTCTCAATCTATCCTCATTTATGCGACAATCAACCTCGTCTAGCCCGGTTAATTGCCCCATTGTCGCAGTGCCTTGGTCACCCCCATAACATGACTCCAGTGTTGCTCCTATTTTTCAACTCCTCCATCTTCTGGTCCAAGGTAAGATAAACTTCTATATTTTTCATAGGCCTACCTTAGAACTCTGACCACCACCGGAAATATATTTCCAACAATGTCTTTATTCTCCAGACACTCAATTTTCAATAGTTATAATATTCTCATCAAATTTGAAATCTCTTTTCATACTAGAAACAAACACATAGAATCATTCGAATTGTGGCAAGAATTTCCAGCTACCTTTTCTAGAAACATGTACAACACATAGAATCATTCTCTAGAAATTGTCAACAAAACTATTATCCGCATCAAATTTGAAATCTCTTTTCACACTAGAAACAATAGATGAAACATGCTAGAATTCAACAAAACCATCAAATTTGAAACCTCTAGAAAACAAAATGTGGCTAGAATTTCCAGCTACCTCTAGAAACATGTACAACACATAGAATCATTCGAATTGTCAACAAAACTATTATCCGCATCAAATTTGAAATCTCTTTTCAAACTAGAAACAATAGATGTGGCTAGAATTTCCGGCTACCTCTAGAAACATGTACAACACATAGAATCATTCGAGTTGTCAACAAAACTATTATCCACATTATATTTATATTGAACATAACACGTCGCATATATCGCCACTTCTAGATATGGTATTTTTAGAGGTGGGTCAACCTCCCTAAAAATAGTGTTTCTAGTGGCAGCCAGCTGGAAAATCAATTTAGAGACAGTTCTTGTTAAAGCTGTCTCTGCGTTAATTAATAGAAAGACGTCTGTACAAATAGTTTCTATAGTAGTGGTGTACTGTTCCTATTTTCCATCCAGACATTCAAGATAATATTCTATTTTCGGACGAGGAGGAAATAAAGACAGGAAGTGGAGGAGCTGCCGGGACATGACACTGGAGGGCACATACATGTCTGCTTCGTTGGAGGGGTCTGAAACATTCATATCTCTGGTTGTCATTCTCATAATTTCAAACAACAATGACCGGACGCAGGAACATGCCTGCAAATCAGCTGTGTCGCGCAGCTCATGACTGGGTAAAAGAATTTCACAGCGTCACGTTGGGTTTTGGCACTAAGCAGGAGCGAATTCTTCGTTGGGACTGATAAGTGACAATTTCATGTGTAGAAATTAAAGAAGAATCCATGCAGCGATGGACGCAGGCAGACAGCAGCTTGACAAAGGTATATGTACAACGCTACGTACGGAGACCGCTGATTCCGCCGTCCATTGGTGTCGACACGTGACTATTATAGGGTGCCGGCATGCACATCATCAGCCGAGTTTTGTACGTTCACGCAACGAGCCAGTGGGGTGGTCACGGCCGGGGAATTTAGGGTCTTCTGTGAAATTTTAATGGAGGTATGAAATTTTAATGGAGGTAAGTATTAAAACAAACTATGATAATATAGTATATTGCATAAAAATAGAAATAGTATGGAATGAAAGAAGACTAGACATCAAGTACATGTCTTTTTTTTTTTTAATTAAGAACCAGGACAGGAAACCCCTTACTGTACAAAAAGAAACAAAACTGTCTAAAGGAACCTAAAGGAACTAAAACTGAAGAAGTTTCTTCGAGGACTTAAGAAAGAAAGAAAAAGCTTCTCCTGAAGGCTACACTTCCACCGGCTCAAAAGGAGAAGCATCAGTGAAGAAGCCGTTAAGATAACCACTTCCATGAAGATAGATGACCCAAAAGATGCTCTTGCTAAAGCCAACCTATTCAAGATAGGAAAGTAAGCACTTGTCTCCTTGATTGAATTCGCCGTTGACGAGAGCCCACAAGCATTATATATAAATGTACATGTAGCAACCAATTGTCCCGATGAACAACGTATTAGACTCTAGCTTAGACATTTTTGACTTCACAGATGTATAAGACAAAGCCTAATACATATATAGTTAGTATAGTTTTTCTATAGTATAGTCTTGTCAATTTTGAAGCCCCAAGCAGTCGCACACGACCTTAGAGTTAGAGAGGCCCCTGTTATAGTGTTGGCCTTTCGATCTCACTCAGTATGATTGAAAGATTGTAGCCGTGAATTACCTATATTTTTCCTATTGGCTTAAGCTTTTATACTAAAATGATAGGTTGTGTCATAGACAGATGATGCCTGTCATGTTTGAATTGTAACTAGCATGATTTAGCAAAATCATGTTGCTCGCTCATACTAGATACATTGCTACAATATTTTCAACACCAGATTATTAATAACCAATGGCAATAATTATCACCATCAGTTTGTATTATGAACCGACAGTGAAAAACCCATAAACCCACACCCCTGCTCTCACAAAGCCATCGCCCCCTTCCCAGCCTCCACAGATAGAATTTACTATCACACCTCACTCTAGATACACTCTAGATAGAAACCCTAGCTAGTTAAGAAAAAGATCTATGAGCAAATTTCACAAATCAACATTAGAGATGGCATAATCTTACCTCTTCAATGGTTCCAAGAGCAAAACCACAACCTCATTTTACATTTTCTTTGCCTACAGTGAGGTCAAAAGTAGAAGGGCTTGAATTGGAAGTGAATACTGGAGGAAGAGATATTTCATAGCAGGGTATTTTTAGACTCAATTTGCTTATCAATTTTTTGGTGGCAATTCATTTAAGCCAATTGTTACTAGAAATCTCTAAATCTTGAAGCGATAATTTTAATGGAATTGTCCCTAAAATATAACTCTTAGGAGATTGATGCATTTCCAAGAGGGTTTGTTTAAGAGAACCGTCTCCAAAATGGATTTCTTTAGGATAGTCTGTTGGCTAAATGTAACACCCAGTTTTAAAGACAAAACCAGGTATGACATATGTGTGCCCAGGAAGTCCACACATACACCCACAGAGTGAATAGTATCAAAAAAACAATGTTATAAATAATATATACATAGCTATATTAATACTTACATCAGAGTAACGCGGAACGGTAGCTAATCTTCTTGTTAGACTCTATTCTTCACAGGGACGGTTGACTGGAGGCACCATACGCCTAGCACTTCTCAGAAAAACTCGCTAGCTCCACTATCTGGTACCCATCCGGGATTTTCCAAAGAATTAAAAGTAAAGGCAAGCGCGTAAGTACATGTCGTACTCAGCAAATATAACATGGGGTTCATGAGGCTCAAAAGGCTGACACTGGTTTACTGCATTTAGCTTTTATATGATTAACATTTATGGCATTAATAGCATCAAGGTAGTAGCATTTCCCATAACACATGATCAGGTAAACAAGAATAAAGAATAATACATAATAACATAATTAAACAAAATAATTAAACATCATACATCAGTGATCAGCTATTCCGTAAGAATCCCAAAGGCCGCCCGTGTCCGTGGGCACGGCTAGTATACCAGTTTATTAAACTCTGCGCAGAGGTGTACACTTTCACTGTGAGTCGTGATTTACCCTTTCGCCCGAGGTGATCAGCCTCTCGACCCACTTCCAAGGAAGATCGGCAGGGTTCACTATGAAGCCTTTCAAAGGTTCGTCTAACAAGTTAGGGCCGCTAGGTTTCCTCGACAAGCAGACATAGAATCCCCCTTCCAAATGGTTCACACCGCAGCAGCACACATAAGGACAGAGGCCACGCTATGCCCATCGTGTAAAGCCCCTTATGCGCCTTTCGGTAACCTCTAACAAGCTAGAAGAGGGTCCTCATACTTGACTAAAGCCAGAGCCATATAGCCCTCACAGTTGTACTGTAAATCCCGGTGACCACTTACAGATAAGTCCTTATGGAGAGAAACTAGAGCAACAATATAACACCATGCTCTAGACCTCTATCAACAGTAATAAAATCATCTTTTAATGTTGTTGCATATTCTATTATTCATGTTACAAGATCATGGTTATTTATATATTCAGCGCTAGCAAGTACTACCCACATGCACATATCTCAAGTCATCAAGGTAGATAGTAATCAACTCTTAGTCATCCTTAATAGGGAATCAAAGATACATGCATATGAAATATAGTGGATATTGTGAATAGGTAATCAAGGAGGTCCCAAACTATACTTGCCTTTTTACACTTGCTCAAATTCTCTTGTACTTTGCTTTCGATCAACATCTTCTGATGTCCAACTCTCACGGGCGGTTCTCATTCTACTCGTAGCAAGCACCATGCATAGGCAAACATACAGGCAACAAATAAAAGCAACTAAGAACAGGACATGCATCACAGATCACACAAGAGAAAACATCGTCTTAAAAAGATGCTAGTTCTACGGTGACGGAAGCGCAAAAGACACCGATAATGAAACTATTCGTTAAATAGAAATGACTAGCGGGAGTTTTATATTGTCAGAGAAAAATTAAAGTCTACATGCTCGATTTATTTTATTAAGCAAGGCCATGTAACAAATATTAATTTAGATTACATAAATTCATATTTTATTTATAAAAATGCAATTATAATTTAATCAAATTGAACTTTGGCTTTGCAAAAGAATTAAAGATGCGGAGTGTCTATATAAGCTAATATAATCAAGTTCAAACTATGCAATATATATTTAATGAAAACATAGTTAAGTTGGTATTAACCCAATTTAACACTTATTTGTAAAAGAACGATTTAGATAACCTATATTG